>MU684099.1:14587-45372 GCA_026770625.1 Nicotiana glauca
GCCATCTATCAGGACACATTTAATAACCCATAATACTTATACTCTAATGATGCCACCATATTATAGTGGGATTAACTCAAATCATCTACTAGTTTATGAAAACACAGATCCTCGGATACTGAAATCCTCTACCAACCTCACATTCATCCCCCACATCAGCTGAGTCCACTCTCTGAAGCGACCCGAATTTTCAAATTCCAACACGTACCCTTCAATTACACATGAGATCTTCTAATAACATACATAAAAAATATTGTACTCCTTAAGAACACTCCGTAGGAGATAAACCACCTGCTTCGCCTCAATTTAGTATTTCACACACCTTCCACCATTATATACGTTACACAGTCATTTAGTCTTCCCGAGTCTGAACTCATACCGCCACACGTAATGTACTTCACTTCCAAACTAGGAGACACGAAAATATTCTTCACGCGCCCATAACTCGAGGCTACACAACAGATCACAATAGGAATCGAGCACTTACCGGCTCATCTATCATTCACCAGACTCCTTCGGCACTACCAAGTCACATAGATACATCGTGCAGTACTAACATACTCATCACATGGATATCCAACCGCTATTACGGCTAATAGGGACAATATCGAACATATAAGTTTAGAACACTTGCTCACACAATCAGCACCTCGGTGCTCAAGCCATAGGCAAAGATCCAGCCTCAAGTCCTCCAGACTGGCCCAACATCGAACTCACGGGATCACATCTCGCCCCTCGATCGGGGAAATCACAAGCCATCTGGGCACTTATAATACCGAGTGCTCATATGCGCATACAGACGTGTGGAAGGAATTTCAAGAGTTACATCTCAAGCTGAATCAAGTATGCACGATAAGAATTCCAAGAAAGTGATGTTTTCCTAAAGGTTCTGCAGCCTCTCAAGGATAAATATAGACGTCTCCATACCGATTTGCGAGACTCTACAAACCGGCTCATGACTCATGAGGCCTAGTAACCTAGGCTCTGATACCAACTTGTCACGACCCCAATCCCGATCGTGATGGCGCCCAACACAATTGCTGGGCAAGCCCGACCATTTACACTCTCAACCCGAGCATGAAGCTCAAAACCGATTATTTGAATATCATTAATTAACAATAACGCTAAAAGATTAAGCTGATTATATATATAGAAACCAAACTGAATATAACGATAACATGGAATATACTCCCAAAGACCTGGGGAGTTATGAGTCTAGAGTCTCTAACAATACAGTGTGACAAGACTCTAAATAATACAATGTATCAAATTGCGGAAAGATAATAAAAGGGATAGGGGAGGAGTCGGGTCCTGCGGACGTCAGGCAGCTACCTCGACGACTCCAAATAAACTCTGATAATCAGCAAAAACTCAGCTAAACTCCCAGGGTACCTGAATCTGCACACGTGGTGCAGGGAGTAAAGTGAGTACTTCCAACTCAGTGGTAATAAGAGTAAATAATAACTGAGCGGTAGGAAATCACGTAAGAACACTCCATCATGCTATATAGTACAATACACCCTTTTGAACAAAATAGTAAAACCATGAAAATCCTTTAGAAACATCCAGCTAAGTTTAAAATCTCTTTTGAAAATATTCTTTTTCCAACATTAAGCATATGAATGCAATATCAGGTAGTGCAAGTCCGCACACAAATCAGCCCCTCGGGCACAACACTCTATTTACAAATAACACCAGGGTATCTGGTACAAAGTGCAAGAAATAGCATGGATGCCAATGATATGAGAGTGCTAAATATCATGCCATGTAGTACAGACAGGAGTCAATGCGTGAATGCAATGCAATGCACATGACCGCTGCGGCATACATCCCGATCCATTTGGGTACCCGCGCTCACTGTGGGGGTTCAGACTCCGGAGGGTCTCCTACAGCCCAAGCGCACTATCATAGTAGCATTCGCTGCGGCGTGCAGCCCGATCCACAATCAATCTAGTTATATGCAAGCAAGCCACATGGGCACAATCAAGTTTACCATTTTCGGTTCCATTTAACAGGTATTATAGTTTAAGTGATTAAAACCTTAGAAGATTGCTAATCCTTTCTAGACAGTACTTGACTCGGGACTGATATCATGGAAACATGCTCAATTTAATGGCAACAGTGATAATAATCCCTAAGGGATCCAAATATTTGGCACCCAGCCCAAATATATTCATAACAATCCAAGTAGGATGTTTACCAGCCAATTTCTAGTCAATAACACAGTATAGACATCACTCGGATGGACTAAGCCATAGTCCCGTCAATAAATGACCTCGCACTCACCGTAGAGTACGTGTCTCGCCTCAATACAGCTTCACAATGTGAGATACCGGGGTTTCAAACCCTCAGGTCATCATCTACATCTATTACTCACCTCAAGCCGGCCACAAAACTAGTTTGCTATGCCTTTTCCTCTCGAATCCACCTCCTCACGCATCGAATCTTGTCAAAACCACAACGAATACATTACAATAGGCTAATGGAACATAACCCAATTGAAAGAACTCGAAAAACACCCAAAAACACGAAGTTGGCAAAACCCGAGCCCCGAGCCTACTTCTCAAAAATTTACGAAATTCACATTACCGGACTCCTCGTCTCGCCACGAGTCTACCCATATCAAATTCATCAAAATCGGAGTCCAATTGACCCCTCAAATTCCAAGTTTTCACTTTCTTAGGTTCCAAGCCCTAACCACCATTTTTACCCCTTAAGTCCTTGGATTTTCAGTGTTTAATTCTTGTTTTTACACCATAATAGCATAATCCGAGTCCAAATATTCATACCTGATGATATCCCTTCGAATCCTCTTCAAAATTGCCCAAAATCGCCTCTCGTTCGAAGTCCAAATTGTTTTCTTCTTCTGAAATTTGCGAACACTATTTCATTAAAACGCTTGAGTAATTTTCGCTTCTGCGGTCCCGTAACCGCTTATGCGGGACCGCTTCTACGTCCATATGACCGCTTATGCAGTTTTCATTAAATCCTTGGCCTTCTTCTTTTGCGCCCAACCATCCGCTTCTGCGGATCTTACCATTCCGCTTCTGCGGCCTCATTTTCGCCTATGCGGACCCGCTGAAGCGATACCCCATCCGCTTTTGCGGAATTACCCCGGTCCCTCATGGACCGCTTATGCGATCTCTTAGCCACATCTACGGAACCGCTTCTGTGGCTCCTTTTCCGCAGATGCGGAAATACCAGAAGCCAGGTGCACCAGACCTGCAACAAACATCAAAATTCTCCGTTTAACCATCCGAAATCACCCCGAGGCCCCCGGGACCTCAACCAAAAACACCAACACATCCAAAAACATTATTCAAACTTGTTCCAATCATTAAAACACTATCTTTAGCATCAAAATCATCAAATTTCACCAAATCAAAGCCTAAGTTCTTCAAGAACTTCCGAAATGCACTTTCGATCAAAAACCCGACCAAACGATGTCCGAATGACCTGAAAATTTGCAGACATATCCAAAATCAATTAATGAAGCTACTACAACTCTCGTAATTCTATTCCAACCCTCGTATCAAAATCTCACCTATCAACCGGAATTCGCCAAAATTCCAACTTCGCCAATTCAAGCCTAATTCTACACCGAAACTCCAAATTCAATTTCGATTTCACTCCTAAGTCACAAATCATCCCCCGAAGCTAACCGAATCATCAGAATGGACATCCGAGCCTCCTAACTAAATAGTCAACTTCCAGTTGACTTTTCCAAAACAAGCTTCCTTCTAAGAGGTTAAGTGCCTCATTTCCAACTAAAACTAACTCAATTCTACCCGATTAATTCAAATACTGATATTGAAGCATAAAACAACATAATATGGGGAAAATGGGGCGGGTCATCACACTTAAAGATGCTACAACTTTTGTTTGTACATGCGTTTCTCTTTTTTGTGTTGTATGCATATGTGTGTGTGTGTGAGAGTTTTTATAGGTGTTTGTGTGTGTGTTTTTGTTTAAGGATATGTATTTAACATACTGTAACCTGAAGTTTTTTCTTGTAGAAGTTATTGCGTATATTTTTAAAATGCAACCAAACCTATAAGCCTGGCAACAAAAATGAGTGATTTGTACTTTAGCAGTATATAAAATTGTCCAAGAGCTTATTTTTTTTATTCCAATGAAAAAAATCACGTTTGAATTATGTCATACAATAAAGAAAGTCTAAATTCAGACCAAGGTTTATTGAAGCTTGGAGTATTTTTCAGTGTGTTTCTTGGAATATGGATAAGGTGCTGGAGAAGACAAGCAGGTTGTTCTATATGCCCCACTTGTTTACATCGACTACATTTGGTATTCTTGAATGGTACTGATGATTCAGTCGCAGGTATATGCCTCTTCTTTTGTCTTCTTCCTTATAAAATCTCTACATCAGGAGGTTTTGTTATCTCAGATTGTACATTTTCTGGTATTTCCCATGATTGTTGATCTCCCACAGTATTCACATGTCCTTCATATGTTTTCAACCATGTTTCCCTTGAATTCCAATTTGAGCAGTAATCAGATTTCTACAAATATCTCTTATTAATAGCAGCAATTGCATGTGGACAGCGCAATTCATCAAGTTGGAATTCCAGGTAGTCACAAGTTCTCTTCTTTAAGTCCACAATGAATTCTATTCCTTCACTATTTATTCTAAACAACATTAAGTCAAGGTTGAACACCTAACAAGGAATAAAAAATTTAAAAAAAATTATATTTGTGTATTTTTCCTTCAAAACGAAAAAGTATGAAATTTTTTAAATGTAAGCAATAAATAACTGCAACATATCTAAAAAGCTGAAGTTAACAAATATACTCACAAACATTTTGCAAGCCAAGTCCATCTTCTTAGTCATCTCTTCTTCTACCCATATTGATACTCTGTGAAAAGTTTCATTTTCCTTTTTTCTCCGTTCATAAAACCACTCTCCCAACTTTTCTTGGATAAAATCTAACATTCTTAAAATAGGCATTTCTCTCCCTTTTAGTAAAATAGAATTCATTGATTCTACCAAGTTTGTTGTTAGCATATCATAGCATCGCCGTGGGAACCACGATCGAGCCTATCTCTCAGGAGGCTCTTCCATTATGTAATTGTATGTTTTCTTGTCAATACTTTTGAGTTTGGGATATTAACTGATTAAAATCTTCACGTTTGTATGACCTTGCAGCACTTTGAAAAAGATTTATTACCATGGCCTTTGCATGTCTTTGCTTTAAATTTTTCTCAAAGTGATATAGGCAGATACCATGGTGAGCTTCAGGAAAAACTCTTCTAATACCATTTGCGATCGATTGGTTTCTATCTGACAAGAAAACCAGTTCAGAACGGACTTGAATTGCTTTTCTCATTTCCCCAAAGAACCAAATGTATGCCTCATTGTTTTCTGACTCTGCCACACCAAAACATATAGGAAAGATTTGATTGTTGGCATCCTTTGATACAGCAACAAATAGAACACCACGATATTTTGACTTCAAAAACGTTGCATCTACTGCAATAACAGGTCTACAGTAGGACCAACCAGCTAGTGATGCCGCAGGAGCAAAGAACAAGTAAGCAAATCTGTACATTGAAACACAAAAAAACAAATCATAAGGTTTGAATTTTTTCAAATAGTAACATTTTGAAACTTCAGGCTGATGGTTAGTATTGTTTTCCTTACCTATTCTGTGCATCTCTTTTTATTCTTGTGTACGTTCCTGGGTTTTTGGTCACCATCATGTGTAGGTATGAAGGAAGAATATGGTAGTTCTCTTCAGGTGTTCCCCTTATGCAAGCAACAGCTTTTTGAATAGCACGCCATGCCTTGTGATAACCAATGTCAATTCCAAATTTCTTTTTCATTTTATTTTCTACAAAAGCTGGTGTAACCTCTATCTTTTTGTCTCGAACATGTTCTATAATTTGTTCGCTTATAAAATTTGATGTAGCATGCTTCTGATCTGATTTTCTTGCATCAACTGAGCATTCATGGATGTTATGATATTTTATCACCTTGAACAGTGTGGAATTTTTTATTCTGGTAGCACGTACATTCCAACCACATTTGTCCTCAATACATTTCAGCTCGTATCTCTTGGAACATGATCTAACAGCAGTGAATTCAACTTTTTGATTTATCTCCAAGCTGCAGATAAATTTAGTCATGTTTTTTTTGTTCTCAAAGATTGATCCAACTCTTACTTCCTCAGGCAATGCATCGTGCCTTAGTATTTTACATGGTGGAGATTCTTTTACCTTTTTCCTCACTCTTTTTCTTGATTTATGAGAAGCACAAGAACTTTCAGCAATTTCTTCAATTCTATGTGATGTTATCGGTATAATCTCCATGTTTACTTCAATCTTCATTGTTATTTATCATTGTACAAGGTGAAGAAAAGCTTTGTTGGATTTTTTGGTGGTTGTAAATTTGCATTATTAGCTATCCTTCTTCTTCCTGGTCATCGAGAAATTGGTATGAATTTATTGGCTGAGGGGCTTCTGAAGGAGCTGTAATGTTAGAAGGTTGTTGCCCTTTGTCTACTTCCATTATTGGCTGTCGTACTTCATATTCATACACAACAAAAGGCTCCGAATATATTGCATATGCAAGAGATTGGTTGAATGCTGCTGATTCTAAAAGTTGTATTTTTTCGATGACAAAATGGCAATTCTTGTAAGGTGAATCAGTTGTAAGCAAATGTATACAGGTAGTGAGTTCTTCTTCTGAAGTAACAAGCATTCCTTTGCTTGTATTTAGTTTGATATCAAACCACACTTTTAATGGATATCTGGTTGAATCAATATTTGTAANTTGAATCAATGTTTGTAACTTCACTAATTTTCTTCAGGAAAGTATTGAATGATATGTCCTTAGTAAGTAAAATAAGTTTTGTATCATGATCTAAGTATTTGAAATCAGGAGTCCATCTCCAATTGAATGTTATAACAACACAAATCGAACTCATCCTGCAGATTCATGTTTAGTGTCAACTATTAGGAAAGTGCAGAGAAGAATTTTTATGTTGTATGTGCTGAAGTTTTTACAAAAAAAGTAAATCACTTAGGCATCTTCTGCTGAAGTTTTTTTGGAAAAAGATGTATCACATAATTAATCAATTCTGCAAAGAAAACTTCAGCTAATAACTGCTAAAGTTTTTAGAGATAACCTTAATAACTTCGGCCAATCAGCTGAAGTTTCTTATTAATGGTGATTCATAATTGCATGAGAAAAATACTTCAGCAGGTAAGTGCTGAAGATTTTACAAATGAACTAAAAAACTTTAGGACATTAATCCGAAGATTTTTACAGAAAATGATTGCATGTTTCGGCATTAATTGAATAGTATACAACATTAACCTACACAATTAAAGTAGTAATTATATTGAGTTTGGGTGTATGTGTTAGTGTAATAAATACATTCCTATCATATTCATGCACGCTTTTCATTAGACAATCTTTAAAATTCCTTTTTTGCCTTTTCATACACCAATGCAGAAGTTTTTTTCCCCCCTATATAAGGACGCTATTCCTTCTGATTTTATTCACTCAAACACATATATTTTAGCAGATATAAAATACAAAAAGGAGAAAAATGGATGCTGTCATTAGGCAAATAGTGGACGAGATCAAGGAATACATAATTGAGGCACTTGAGTTGAAGCTTGATCAGATCATAGAAAAGTATGACAGGGAGCTCGAAGAAATTAACAACAAGCTTGATACGCTTGTGATGTATGCAAGATTTGACAATCTTGTTGATGAAGATGCTCGTCCATCTGGAAGCGACGACGACGACGACGATGATGATGATGGAATGGACGATTAAATTTTTATTTTTTTTATTTATGTAATTTGTTTTTATGTTTTATTATGTTTTAATGAAATTTTAAGTGTTTGTTATAAGTTTTTTCTGCATTTTTTTTAATATTTATTCTGTTTAAATTCGAAAAATAGCAGAGGAAATGAACTATATAACTGCAGCAGGAATTAACAAAAGCTAAATATTAGGCAGTGCATGAAATGAACTAAATAACTTAAGTAGGATGAAGTATATAACTCAGCTGGTTGGCCGAAGTTTTTTTAGTTCATTATGATTGTTTAATTTAACCAGTGTAGGCAGAAAATTTCAGACTCCTTCAGAAGTTTTTAAGTAATAACAAAAAAACTTCAGCTAGTTGGCCGAAGTTTTTTTAGTGCAATATGATTTTTTTAATTTAGCCATTGTATGTGGAAAACTTCTGCCGCCTGCTGAAGTTTTTGAGTAATAACAAAAAAACTTCAGCTGGTTGGCCGAAGTTTTTTTAGTGTATTATGATTTTTTTAATTTAGCCAGTGTAGGTGCAAAACTTCAGCCTCCTGCTTAAGTTTTTAAGTAATAACAAAAAAACTTCAACTGGTTGGCCGAAGTTTTTTTAGTGCAATATGATTTTTTTAATTTAGCCATTGTATGTGGAAAACTTCTGCCGTCTGCTGAAGTTTTTGAGTAATAACTAAAAAACTTCAGCTGGTTGGCCGAAATTTTTCTAGTGCATTATGATTTTTTTAATTTAGACATTGTATGTGCAAAACTTCAGCCTCCTGCTTAAGCTTTTAACTAATATCAAAAAAACTTCAGCTGGTTGGCCGAAGTTTTTCTAGTGCATTATGATTTTTTTAATTTAGACAGTGTATGTGCAAAAGTTCAGCCTCCTGCTGAAGTTTTTGAGTAATAACAAAAAAACTTCAGCTGGTTGGCCGAAGTTTTTTTAGTGCATTATGATTTTTTTAATTTGGACAGTGTAGGAGGAAAACTTCAGCCTCCTTTTAAAGTTTTTAAGTTATTACTTAAATACTTCAGCTGTTAGGGCTAAGTTCTACTAACATATCACACATTAAAGTACAATTCAGTGAATTAATCAGAAAACATTTCGAATTATGGAGATGAATTTAAATTTGAATATGGAATTTAAATTACTTCAGAGAAATTCGTGAAACAACTCTAATCAATTAATCAGAAAACATATAATTCAAAATCTATTTTGAATACTGGAGATGAATTTGAATACTTACAATGTATTTGAATTTGAATTTGAATATGGAATTTGAATACTTACGAGACGCGATCTCAGGAGGAACTGACTAATGGAGGAGATACGGAAGAGATCTGTAATTTGAATATGTGAATACGGAGGAGAGATGCATTTTTATATGTTTTGGAAGGAGTATAATGGTTATATTAACACGGATTTTTTATTAAGTGGTTACGAAATCAATAATTTTTAAAAATAGGGTATAGGTTAAAAGGTGGCATAAAAATTGGGTACCGCTGCAATCCCCCCCAAAAAAGATACATAAAATATGCATATTATATGTATACAATACACAATAAAGGAAACATGAAGCACATAACCAAAGAAGAATATATAAGATAGAGTATAAAGTGTATGCATTCTTTTTCTAATCATTACTAAAGGATGTCTTTAGTTTAGGGAGTTACTTAAATTGATTAGCATGAGTGTGGTAACATAATTTAGCAATTGAAAGAGCCCTTTTTATAGGTTACGGTTAATTTCGAACCGTGGAATCAGCTACTATGCATTAGGATAGGCCGCTTATATCACACCTCCTTGGGGTGCAGCCATTTTCTGAATCCTGCACCGCTGCACGAACACAGGATGCTTCATGCACCGGACTGCCCTGTTTTTGAGCAAAGCCTTAATGATTCTCACTTCATACTATGGGTGTTAAACGGGTGGGCTGGGTGTAACGACCCGACATATCGTTTTAAGAATTAATGCCTCGTTCAGTGACTTACGGTCTCGAGCATCTTTATAATATGTATTATGACTCGCGTGTGTGGTCGAGTTTAGTTTTCGGAAGAGTCGGAACTAAATTTAAAGAAAAATTCTCATTTGGAAGCTTAAATAGAACGAGTTGATATCGGAGAGTTGACTTTTAAGCAAACGACCTCGGAATGGAGATTTGATGATTGCAATAGCTTTGTATGGTGATTTTGGACTTAGACGTATGTTCAGATTTGGATTTGGAAGTCCATATGTCAATTAGCGCATTTTGGCGATAGTTGGAAAAGATGAGATTTTGAAAAAATTCAACCGAAGGTTGAAATTTTGATAACGAGGTCGGATTTTGATTCCGAAAATTGGAACAGATCCGTTACGTCATTTATGACTCGCGTGCAAAATTTGAAGTCATTCCGGATTGATTCGATATGTTTCGACGCAAAATATAGAAGTTGGAAGATTTGAAAAACTCATAATTCAATTCAAAGCGCGATTCGAAATTTCTGTGTTGTTTAAAACCTCGAATAAGTTCGTATTGTATTTTGGGACATGTCGGTATAATTTGTTAAAGTCCCGAGGGCCTCGGATGAATTTCGAAAGGTTAATGGAATAAATTTCGGACCGAGGTAGCTCCTGAAATTTGCTGCTCTTTTTCTGGGCAGCAGCTGATGTTTTCGCTTCTGCGGAAGCTTCATCGGAGACGCGACAGAGCAGAAGCGATGCCTTGCATCGCAGAAGCGAAATGTGAAGGGACATGGCAGTCATCGAAGGTGTGATATATTGGAAGCGCAGAAGCGGATGTTGGCAGCCATGGGAGTGATCGCAGAAGCAGCAATTCTTTTGCATGAAAGTAGAAGTATTTGTAGATTATATGTAGATGAGCCATGGTTCTTTGCATGTAACCAAAGAACGTATGCCATTGTAATGAGAAATGAAGAAGATCAATGGCTGCTTGGGCAGTGAACGCAGCAGCAACCTGGACAGGAGCTCATGAAGAAGGCCGCAGATGCGCCTGGCCATCGCATAAGCGACAAACGCAGAAGCAACAGTGGCTTCGCAGGTGCGAGATTGGCCTGGGCACTGTGGATCGCAGAAACGAGCTTTTGAGTCGCAAAAGCGTCTTCGCAGGTGCGTTAATCAGTACGCAGAAGCGGAAATCATCGAAAATCAGTGACTTTTCATTTCATTTTGGGAATTTTTTGAACTCGGTTCTTGGGCGATTTTGAGGTGTTCTTCACGATTTCGACTCAAGTAACTGTCCTATACTCGAATATGTTTGTATTTCATAAATCCATAGTTATTTTTATCGTTTAATACGGATTTAGATGGAAGAAATCAAGGTTTTTGCAAAATCTTCCAAAAACGAAAATTTAAGATTTGGAGGTCAAGTTATTATCGGAATTTGATAAAATTGGTATGGCTGAACTCGTATCGGAAAGGGTGTTCGGATTTTGTAAGCATTATGTCGGTTCCGAGAGGCGGGTCCCATGTTGACTTTTTAGAATAAAATTTTTAAGTTGAAGTTATATTATTTGGAATTGTTTCCGATGAATTTTAATGAAGTTATACAATTAATTTGGATATATTTGAGCTACCGGAGGTCGATTCAAGCAAGGAGGCGATTTTGGAATATCGGACTAACTTCATAAAGGTAAGTATCTTGCCTAACCTCGTGTGGGGAAATTTCCCCTTAGGCATTGAGTCTTATGTGAAAATTATTTGATTGAAAATCATGTATGTAAGGTGACGAGTACGTACTTGATTTATATGTGCAAATTATATCGACTAAAATTCATAGACACCCTTACGTATTAAAGTGAAATAAATCGTTGGAACTTAGTAAGTCCTTGATTTGTCATGCCTCATCCTTTGTTGTCGAGTTTGTATTTATATGATAATTTGGTGTAAATTTTCATTGGGTT
Source organism: Nicotiana glauca (assembly GCA_026770625.1). Lineage (NCBI taxonomy): Eukaryota > Viridiplantae > Streptophyta > Magnoliopsida > Solanales > Solanaceae > Nicotiana > Nicotiana glauca. The sequence goes on from MU684099.1 coordinate 26,270, forward strand.
TTCACGTGAATTCCGTGTGTTTGTTGATTTGACATTTCGTGGAAATAATTAGATTATGAATTTTCCTTCTACAAATAATCAATTAATTAAGTTTGTTTAAATTGAACTATTAATATATTTATCGAAAATTTAAATTAAAGAAGGTGACGTATTATGCTGAGTTAATTTTCCATCTTTGTTGTAGTTATCAGGGTTTTATATACTTTGTGCGGAGCCTTGGGCTATTTGTTGTATCTTTGGAATTTGGTTGTCGCCTATGGGAAATTTATAATATGAATTTTTGTTGTGTTGCCATAGTAATATCCATGTAAATCATGGTGTGATTTGGGTCACTGTTATGCGACAGATAAGGGTGGCATTTCATTTTTGATATTATGTGAGTATAAAGGTGGCATTTCATTGTGGTTATGTGTTGGGATATTGTTTGGGCGGGGCGATAAGGGAGGCTAATATAGGAGCGATAAGGGTAGCTATTATAGGAGCGATAAGGGTGGCTATTGTCAGGGATGATATGTGGTGATGTGAGGATATTATGTTGGTGACTTAATGTGATGTTGTGATTTCTTTTATATATTGTGCAATTTATTTTTTTTTAAATACAGTAAATTTGATAATAATTGGATATATGTTGAAGTTATGAGCATTTGAATATTGTCGGGCGGATTATGATATGGGCACGAGATACCAGAAAAATATGATGAATTTATTATTGGCACGTAAATTGTCCGTGTAGTTATAATATGAAATATGGGCACGAGGTGCCGTGGTTATATAGTTAAAATAATATTGGCACGTGAGTTGTCCGTGCGATTGTGATAGAGAAATTGGCACGAGGTACCGTGAAAATATGAAAAAAGGATGAGACCCGTATTTTATGATTCAAAATGTGGTGTTCCATGGTGATTTTTATTTGGAAGAATTATATTGGGAAGATATTTGTTTGGAAGAATTATGAGAAAGATACTTATTTGAAGGAGGTATGTTCGAAATATATTTATCGGAAAATATTATATCCTAAAGATTATTGTTGGACAGATTTATAGGCGAAAGGTTAATATTTGAAGAATTTGATTAATTGGTCATACTTGTATAAATTATTTACTGAGTAATATATATGGTGTTCTTGTTGCCCTGCTGTTTATATCACTGGTTGATTGTTGTTGCCATCATTGTTATTTGTTTCCTATTATTTTATACGGTATATTGAACAGGTTATTAGACGAGTGAGTGTCTGGAATGTACCTCGTCACTATTCCACCAACGTTAGTCTTGATACTTACTGGGTACCGCGGTGGTGTACTCATACTATACTTCTGTACATATTTTTTATGTACAGAGCCAGGTATTGGAGATATAGGACTCGGACAGAGTTAGAGTGTGATCGCAAGGATTCAAGGTAGAGCGGTTTGGTCGTCGCAGTCCCTTGGAGTCTTTCCCCTTTATCGTACTGTCAATTATTATTCGAGTAGGATTGTATATTTAATTTCCTTTAGATCATTTAATGTATTCAGTTAGACTTCGTGACTCAGTACTACCAGTCTTGGGAGGTTGTATCTTTATTTCCGCTATTGGTTTCAATTAGTTAAAAAAAATGACTTGAATTGTTATTATTTAGTCTTAGAGACTAAGTGCCATATCGACATTTATGGTGGGAATTTGGGTTGTGACACTGGGTAGGGATTTTTTGTACCCGTACGGGTTATGGTCCGGGCTGGTTACGGGTTGGGATTTACCGAGTTTAATGAGTTCGAGTTCATCCGGTTAAAATTGAACTGTAAGGGTTAGGGATTGAGGACGCCGGGCCGGGCTGGGTTTTGTGTATTTTTTTATTTTTTTTTTGTATTTTGTATAACTATTGTAAGTTATATTAATGTATAGAAAAAATATAAAGTATACAATGAAGATGGGACAAAATTGCACTTATAAATTGCAAGTGCTACATTTATTTCAAAATTGAAACTTACAAATTGAACGGTTTACATTTAACAACAAGTAAATTAATCAAAAAAGAGTAAATTCAAACTTTCAAAGGTTTTGCATTGCCTTAGTAAGTTCGTCATAATCAATATGAACTGAGAGGCCTTCTTCTGGAGTGTTAAATTCGGATGGGTTACCATGTGTTAATATATCTTCAAGTTCCTCGTCTTCTGGGCTATCAACATCTTCACGTCCTTGATTTCTTCATTCCGATCTAATCCAATCTCTGAAACGTACTAAAACTTTCAAAACATTGCTTCCCAATGAGTGTCGGGTGTCTCCAAGTTGTTTTCTTACTTGGCTAAATACACTCTCTGATGCGAGAGTTGAAATTAGCACATTCAGCACGTCCCGAGCTATAGTGGAAAGAATAGGAAATTGCTTTACATTCTCATACCATCATCCCAGTGGTGAAAATTCCTTTGTGCTAGGCTCTTTTTGCTTCTACAAGTAAAATTGAAGTTCATTCCTGCTACTGTTTTGAGTGTTAGAAAATATAGAAAAAAATATTATAACTATCAAGGCCTTCTTCATCATCCGCAGTAGAAAAACATTAACATTACTTACATTATGTGATGATCCAAAGGGTCATCACCTGTTTTCCTATTTATTCCGTGCTTCTGAGGCCTTGAAAACCTCATTTGGGGTTGCCTCTATTTGTGTGCGCAGTCCAGGCTTGTGGCCAGAAAGCTTAAATATGAATTCTATGAGAAAAATGTTAAATTTTGATATTAAATTGATTAAATTTGATTTCGGTCAATATTTTGGGCAAACGGACCCGGACCTGTGATTTGACGGTCCCGGAGGGTCCTTAGGAAAATATGGGACTTGGGCGTATGCCCGGAATCGAATTCTGAGGTCCCAAGCCCGAGAATTGAATTTTTGTGTGAAATTATTTTCTGGAAATAATTAAGGAAATTGGAAATAAAATTTGATTAAAAGAATATGGTATCTGGCCCGTATTTTGGTTCTGGTGCCCGGTACAAGTCTTACATATGGTTTAAGCACTTTCTGTAAAGTTTGGTTGAAATCACACGTCGTTTGACGTGTTTCGAACTTAAAACTCTAAATTTGAAAGATAATGAATTTTGAGGAAAAACTAGTAATTTTGAGGTTTGATTCGTTATTTGGATGTTAATTTGGCAATTTGATCGCACAGTTAAGTTCGTAAGATGTTGTTGAGTTGGTGTATGTATTTGGTTAGGAGCCCCGAGGGCTCGGGTGTGATTCGGATGTGTTTCAGGATGGTTATGGCCTTAGAAAAGTTGCAAAAAAATGCAGTCTAGTGTCCATTGATTTCCATAGAGTAATTTTCAAGGGTCGCATAGAGCCTCCCGTAATCGCATAGTGTTAGTCTAGGAGGTCCTATATTTTCCTCTAAGCGATCGCACAGTTCCATTCGCGATCGCATTGTGTTAGCCCCCCTCCTATCCTTTATTTCCTTCTCCGCGATCGCATAGCACAGTCATATCTACTCTATGCGATCGCAGCCCCTTTCCCGTGATCGCATTGAGCAATTTTGCCCAGTTATATTTTAAATTTCCAGAACAGTGTAGTTATAGGATTTTCATAAAAACACACGAGCTCCTTCTTCTCCTAGGTCTTTAGGCGTCCATAGAAGCTCCCTTTCACCAAAACTTCTTGGGTTACTAAATCTTAACTCGTTTTATTTATTTTTCATCAATATTTGTTGAATTCCTAAGCCTAAAACATGTGATTTAGGGTAGAAATTGGAGGAAATGGATAGATTTAGGGCTTTTAACTTTTTCTTTATTTAGACCTTGTTTTGTGGTCGAATTTCAGAACAAATTATATATTCAAGCATGTGGGTGAATGGGGGAGGGGTTTGATTTTAGTTCGAACCTCGTGTTTTGACCAAGCGGGCCCGAGGGCAATTTTGAGATTTTTTGAAAGAAAGCTTGAAAATCTATAATTAGCCATTGGGTTTGATTTGTTTAGCATATATTGATATTATGAAGTCATTATTGTATAGATTCGATTGGGTTGGAGCCGAATTCGAGAGGGAAAGTGGTTGTTGTGGATTGATTTGGCCGTGGAAGTTGAGGCAAGTGTTTGGTTTAACCCTAGCTTGAGGGAATAGGAGTGGAGTCTTGTTTGATTGCTAATTGTCGAGTACGATGTATAGGCATGGTGACGAGTATCTATAGATTGGTGTCTAGCATGACCGTGAGTCCTTAATTTGCAAATAGTTGGGATTATTGTTATATTTTCCATGCTTAATTGATGACTTCTATATGTTGTAAAGATCTTGTGAAAGGAAATTGTGATCTTTAAACTTCATGGAGCGTTGGCTCGAGTTAAAATGCAAATTGTGAAGGTATATGAGATAAGTAAATACTTGGAGCATTCGCTCAAGTGGTAATGTGCACTAAGAGATGAAAGTGAAAGAAAGAAAAAGAGTTAATGATTTATTCCCTTGCCGGGACGTAGTTGATTATTGATGTTGTGCCCTTGCGTGGTTATTAATTGTTTGCTTGTATTCCCTTGCCGGGATTTCCATTATTGTTGTATTATTTCCCTTGCCCTTGTCTATGATTGTTGATTAGGTGAGGAAGAGTGTTAAAGCACGAAGGGTGATGCCGTGCATTGTTTGCTTCTTGTGAGGAAAGTGTGTAAAGCATGAAGGGAGATGCCGTGCATTGTTTATTTACTGTGAGGAAAAGAGAGTAAAGCATGAAGGGTGATGTCGTGCCGCACGATGTGCCATTCTGTGCCGTAACTATTGATTATATGTGAGGTATGAGAGTCAAAGCACGAAATGTAATGCCGTGCACGTTGATATACTATTGTTCGGGTGAGGATGAGAATAAAAGCACGAAGGGTGATGTCGTGCACTCGTTGATCTCTATTTCTTGTTGTTGTATGAGTTGTGCTTCTCCTTTGTATCAGTCAGATTATACTTGAAACTGTTATCTCCCCACAACATGTTCCCCTCCCATATTATTTACTTGTCTTGTATTTCGATTCTGCTGTATATATATAATTGCACATGTTTATGTGGTAGTCCAGTCTAGCCTCGTCACTACTCCGTCGGGGTTAGGCTAGTCACTTACCAACACATGGGGTCATTTGTGCTGATACTACACTCTCTACTATTTTGCACAGATCCAGGTTTTGGACAGCAGCAGCAGCAGTATCAGTGTGGGAGCAGGCCTTCAGTCCAGCGAGACCCCAGGTAGCCTTACAGGTGTCCGCAGGCCTGGCATCTCCCTTATCTTCTCTTTTAGTCTGTTATCTCATTGTGTCGAGACAAACAATTTTTGTTTCTTTTAGACGTTGTATTTAGTGATCTTCGCTGTTCGTGAGTACAGTGACACCAGTCTTGGGTAGAGAATTCTGTTAGACTTTCCGCATTTCTATTCAGTTTTATATAATGCTAAGACTTCCGCTTATTATTGAATTTTGTTATTTTTATATTTTGCCGTTAATTGTTAAAATGTGTTAGATCATTAATGGAAAGGTAATTAAAATTGGCTTGCCTAGCTCTCATTAGTAGGTGCCATCACGACTCCTGAGGGTGGGAAATCCAGGTCGTGACAAGTTGGTATTAGAGTTCTGGGTTACATAGGTCTCACAACTCACGGACAAGCTTAGTAGAGTCTGAGGGATTGGTACGGAGACGTCTATGTTTATCCCCTAGAGGCTACCGAGTTAGGAAATGTTTAACATTTGTTCTTTATTGTCGTGCTGTTTGGTTTCTCAATGCTAATTGAATTTTTACTCTGTTCTTTTGCATATGGCGAGAACACGTGCTTCTTCATCTTCCGATCAATTGTCCGAGCCCCAGGTAGCTCCCGCTAGGGGCAGAGGATGAGGCCGTGTTAGAGATCGAGTTAGGGGTAGAGCTCAGCCCCGAGCAGCAGCACCAAGTGGCGGAGCCTCAGGTCGACTTTGACGAGGAGGTTTAAGTCCTAGCGCCAGCAGTTTCGATGGTCCCAGCTCAGGTCCCAGAGGGTTTTATTGCCACGCCAGTTCTTCAGGATGCTTTGGTCTGATTGGTGGGCCTCATGGAGAGTGTTACCCAAGCGGGTTTACTTCCTATAACACCAGCGGTCTCTCAGGCTGGAGGAGGGGCCCAGACTCCTGCTACTCGTACTCCGGAGTAGGTAGCTCCTCAGGTTCAGGCTCCAGCAGTTAAGCCAGTTGTAGCAGCTCAGCTGGGTGTGGTAGCCCAGGCAGGTGATGGGGCAGCCATGTCTGCCGATGCTTTATGGAGATTAGATAGGTTTACCAAGCTCTTTACTACTACTTTCAATGGTGCACCCACTGAGGATCCTCAGGATTATTTGGATAGCTGCCACGAGGTTCTTCGGAACATGGGTATCGTTGAGACCAATGCAGTTGACTTTGCCGCATTTCGCCTATCTAGATCCGCCAAGACTTGGTGGAGGGATTTCTGCTTAGCTAGACCAGCACGGTCTCCAGCCTTGACCTGGGAGCAGTTCACGCATACATTTCTGGAGAAGTTTCTCCCTGTCACACAGCATGAGGCCTATCGGAGGGAGTTTGAGCATCTACATCAGGGATCTATGTCAGTCACCTAGTACGAGACTAGGTTTATTGAGTTGGCTCGCCATGCTACTGTAATACTTTCCACTGGGAGGGAGAGAGTGAGACGATTTATTAATGGAATCATCCAGCCTATTCGTCTCCAGATGGCCAAAGAGGCGGGGAGTGATATTACATTTTAGGAGGCGGCCAATGTGGCTCGGAGGATCAAGATGGTATTGCCACATGGGGGTGGTCATAGAGCAGACAAGAGACCCCGTCAGTCAGGCCGATTTAGTGGTGCCTCATCTGGAGGCAGGGATTCTTATGATAGGGGTCAACCTTCTAGGCCTTTCCAGTCAGCCCTTCAGGTTTCTCAGGGTGCCCCAGATGATCGTGCTTTCCGTGGGCATTATTCTAATCAACAGCCATTCAGTGCACCGCCAGCTCTTATTAGTGCGCTGCCGCTTCAGAGTTTCTGTGGTGTTCATTTAGGTCGACAGGGCCAGCAAACTCAGCAGCCGAGGGTTTGTTACACTTGTGGTGACACAGGATTGCCAGATTTTGCCCACGAGCACCGAGCAGTTCTCGGCACCAGGGTTCTCGTGCCATGGTTTAGGCACCAGCTGCTCCATAGCCCGCTCAACCAGCTAGAGGTGGGGGTAGAGGTGCCAGAGGGGGAGGTAGAGGTCATAGAGGTGGAGCTTAGATCGTCATAGGTGGAGCCAGCCAGCAGCAGGCCATCCCAGACGGGAAGATCAGAGTGGTGGGGCCCAGCCCCGATGTTATGCTCTTTAGGCTAGGCCCGAGGTAGAGGCTTCAGGTATGGTTATTATAGGTACGGTTCTGGTTTGTGATAGAGATGCTTCGGCGTTGTTTGATCTGGGGTCTACGTATTCATATGTGTCATCCTATTTTGCCCCGTATTTGATCATGCCTAGTGATGCATTGGGTATTCCTATTTATGTGTCTACGCTGGTGGGTGATTTCATCGTGGTCGATCGAGTCCATCGCTCTTGTGTTGTGGTGATTGGTGGTCTGGAGACTTGTGTAAATCTGTTGCTTTTAGATATGGTCGACTTTGATATTATATTGGGGATGGACTAGTTATCGCCCTATCATGCTATCTTGGACTGCCATGCCAAGACTGTGACTTTAACTATACCGAGTATGCCTCTCTTAGAGTGAAGAGGGACTCCAGGTCATTCTACCCGCACTGTCATCTCGTATGTGAAGGCTTGGCGTATGGTCGAGAAGGGGTGTTTGGCTTATTTAGCTTATGTTCGGGATTCCAGTGCTGAGGTTCCCTCTATCAATTCTGTGCCCGTTGTTTGTGAGTTCTCTGATGTTTTTCCTTTAGACCCGTCGGGCATGCCACTCGATAGGGACATTGATTTGTACATTGATCTGATTCCGGGCACTCAGCCCATTTCTATTCCGCCATATCGTATGGCCCCACCGGATTTGAAGGAGTTAAAAGAGCAGTTACAGGATTTGCTTGAGAAGGGTTTTATCAGACCTAGTGTTTCTCTTTGGAGTGCTCCGGTATTATTTGTCAAGAAGAAGGATGGGTCAATGAGGATTTGTATTGATTACCGGCAATTGAACAAGGTAACAATCAAGAATAAGTATCCAATGGCGAGTATTGATGATTTTTTCGACCAGCTTCAGGGTGCCAGGGTATTCTCCAAGATTGACTTGCGATCCGGGTACCATCAGTTGGGGATTAGGGTATCTGAAGTCCCTAGGACAACTTTTCGCACTCGGTATGGGCATTATGAGTTCTTGGTTATGTCATTCGGGTTGACAAATGCCCCAGCAGCTTTCATGGACTTGATGAACCAAGTGTTCAGGCCTTATTTGGATTCATTCGTGATACTTTTCATTGATGATATACTGATATACTCCCGCAGGCAGGAGGAGCACGAGCAGCACCTTAGAGTGGTTCTTCAGACTCTGAGGGATAGTCAGTTATATGCTATGTTCTGGAAGTGTGAATTCTGGTTGGGTTCAGTTGCATTTATGGGTCATGTTGTATCAGCTAAGGGTATTCAGGTGGACCCAAAAAAGATAGAGGCAGTCAAGAACTGGCCTAGACCAGCATCAGCTACAGAGATTCGAAGTTTCTTGGGGTTGGCAGCCTACTACAGACTGTTCGTGGAGGGATTTTCATCTATTGCAGCCCCGATGACCAGATTTACCCAGAAGGGTGCCCAGTTCAGATGGTTGGATGAGTGAAAGGCGAGCTTTCAGAAGCTCAAGACAACTCTGACTATGGCACCGGTGTTGGTTTTGCCCACAGGTTCAGGGTGTTATATAGTCTATTGGGATGCTTACCGTGTTGGACTTGGAGCAATGTTAATGCAGGATGGCAAGGTCATTGCCTATGCTTTGAGACAGTTGAAGATTCATGAGAAGAACTATCCAGTACATGATCTAGAGTTGGTAGCCATTGTTCACGCATTGAAGATCTGGAGGCATTATTTGTATGGCGTGGCATGTGAGGTGTTCACTGATCACAAGAGTCTTCAGTGCTTGTTCAAACAAAAACAGTTGAATTTGAGGCAGAGGAGGTGGTTGGAGTTGTTGAAGGATTATGATGTCACCATCCTTTATCATCCGGGGAAGGCCAATGTAGTGGCTGATGCTTTGAGTAGGAAGTCAGCCAGTATGGGTAGTCTTGCTTATATTCCGGTCAGTCAGAGGCCGCTTGCTTTGGATGTTCAGGCTTTAGCCAATTAGTTCGTGCGACTGGATGTTTCCGAGCCTAGTCGTGTGTTAGCTTGCACAGTCACTTGTTTTTCATTATTGGAGCATATCCATGATCGGCAGTTTGATGATCTGCATTTGTGTATCCTTAGAGACACGGTGCAATGAGGAGGTGCCAAGCAGGTTAACTTCGATGTGGATGGAGTTTTGAGATTGCAGGGGCGAGTTTGTGTGCCCAATGTGGATGGGCTTCGAGAGTTAATTTTAGAGGAGGCCCATAGCTCCAGGTACTCTATTCATCCGGGCGCCGCAAAGATGTATCAGGATTTGCGGCAGCATTATTGGTGGCGTAGAATGAAGAAGGATATGGTAGCATATATGGCTCATTGTTTGAATTGTCAGTAGGTTAAGTACGAGCATCAGAGGCCTGGTGGTTTATTTCAGAGGATTGAGCTTCCCGAGTGGAAGTGGGAGCAGATTACTATGGATTTTGTTACTGGGCTTCTGTTGACTCGGAAGAAGTTCGATGCGGTATGGGTTATTGTTGATAGGCTGACCAAGTCAGCACATTTCATTCCAATGGCAGTCTCATATTCTTCTGAGAGGTTCGCTGAGATCTATATTCGGGAGATTGTTCGCCTTCATGGTGTGCCCGTGTGTATCATTTCGGATCGGGGTACGCAGTTTACCTCGTGCTTTTGGAGAGCGATGTAGCGAGAGTTGGGCACGCGAGTAGATTTGAGCACATCATTTCATCCCCAGACGGATGGTCAGTCCGAGCGGGCTATTCAGATTCTAGAGGATATGCTTCGAGCTTGTGTTATTGAATTTGGGGGTTCGTGGGATCAGTTATTGCCTTTAGCGGAGTTTGCCTACAACAACAACTACCAGTCTAGCATTCAGATGGCTCCTTATGAGGCTTTGTATGGTAGGCGGTGTCGGTCGGTCTCCGGTTGGACGGTTTGAGCCGGGAGAGGCTCGGTTGTTAGGTACGGATTTAGTTCAAGAGGCCTTGGATAAGGTCAAGATCATTCAGGATCGGCTTCATTCAGCTCAATCTAGGCAAAAGATTTATGCAGATCGTAAGATTCGAGATGTAGCTTTCATGGTTGGTTAGTAGGTATTGCTCCGAGTGTCGCCTATGAAGGGCATGATGAGATTTGGGAAGAAGGGAAAGCTTAGCCCTAGGTTCATTGGTCCGTTTGAGATTCTTGATCGAGTGGGAGAGGTGGCTTATAGACTTGCATTGTCGCCTAGCTCATCAGCCGTACATCCAATTTTTTATGTATCCATGCTTCAGAGGTATCACGACGATCCAACTCACGTGTTAGATTTCAGCACTGTCCAGTTGGACAAGGACTTGTCTTATGAGGAGGAGGGTAGCTATTCTGTATCGGCAGGTTCATCAGTTGAGATCCAAGAGTTTTTCGTCCGTTCGTGTTCAGTGGAGAGGTCAGCCTCCTAAGGCATCGACCTGGGAGTCCGAGTCTGATATGCGGAGTCGTTATCCTCATCTTTTCCCCGACTCAGGTACTTCTTTCTTTTGTCTGTTCGAGGACGAATAATTGTTTTAGAGGTGGAGAATGTGACGACCCAAAGGCTCATCACCTGTTTTCCTATTTATTACGTGCTTTTGAGGCCTTGAAAACCTCATTTGGGGTTGCCTCGATTTGCGTGCGCAATCCGAGCGCATAGCCGCAAAGCTTAAATATGAATTATGTGAGAAAAATGTTAAATTTTGATATTAAATTGATTAAATTTGACTTTGGTCAATATTTTGGGAAAATGGACCCGGACCCATGATTTGACGGTCCCAGAGGGTCCGTAGGAAAATATGGGACTTGGGCATATGCCTGGAATTGAATTCCGAGGTCCCAAGCTCGAGAAATGAATTTTTGAGTGAAATTGTTTTCTGAAAATAATTAAGGAAATTGGAAATGAAATTCGATTAAAAGACTATGGTATCGGGCTCATATTTTGGTTCCGGCGCCCGGTACAAGTCTTACATATGGTTTAAGCACTTTTTGTAAAGTTTTGTTGAAATCAGACGTTGTTTGACGTGTTTCGGACTTGAAACTCTGAATTTGAAAGTTAATTAAGTTTGAGGAAAAACTAGTAATTTCGAGATTTGATTCGTTATTTTGATGTTATTTTGGCGATTTGATCGCACAGTTAAGTTCGTAAGATGTTGTTGAGTTGGTGTATGTGTTTGGTTAGGAGCCCCGAGGGCTCGGATGTGATTCGGATGTGTTTCGGAATGGTTTTGGCCTTAGAAAAGTTGCAGAAAAATGCAGTCTGGTGTCCAGTGATTTCCTTCTATGCGATCGCATAAGATAGCCCCCGATCGCATAGAGTAATTCTCAGTGGTTCAGTTTTGTTCTAGGCGATCGCATAGTGCTTAGTATGGGAGGTCTTATATTTTCCTCTATGCGATTGCACAGCTCCATTCGCGATCGCATTGTGTTAGCCCCCCTCCTTTATTTCCTTTTACGCGATCGCGTAGTCTTTCCTGCGATCGCAGAGCACAGTCATATCTACTCTATGCGATCGCAGCCCATTTCCCACGATCGCATAGTGCAATTTTGCCCAATTATATTTTAAATTTCCAGAACAGTGTAGTTACGGGATTTTCATAAAAACACACGAGCTCCTTCTTCTCCAAGGTCTTTAGGCGTCCATTGAAGCTCCCTTTCACCAAAACTTCTTGGGTTAGTAAATCTTTACTCGTTTTCTTCATTTTCCATCAATATTTGTTAAATTCCTAAACCTAAAACATATGATTTAGGGAAGAAATTGGGGGAAATGGGTAGAGTTAGGGCTTTTGACGTTTTCTTGATTTAGACCTCGTTTTGGGGTTGAATTTCCGAACAAATTATATATTCGGGCTTGTGGGTGAATGTGGGATTTGATTTTGGTCCGAACCTCGTGTTTTGACCAAGCGGGCCTGGGGGAAATTTTGTGATTTTTGGAAAGAAAACTTGGAAATCTATAATTAGACATTGGGTTTGATTTGTTTAGCATATATTTATATTATGAAGTCATTATTGTATAGATTCGATTGAGTTGGAGCCGAATTCGAGAGGGAAAGTAGTTGTTGTGGATTGATTTGGCCGTGGAAGTTGAGGTAAGTGTTTGGTTTAATCCTAGCTTGAGGGAATAGGAGTAGAGTCTTATTTGATACTTGCTAATTGTCAAGTACGATATATAGGCATGGTGACAAGTATCTATACATTGGTGTCTAGCATGACCGTGAGTCCTTAATTTGCAAATAGTTGGGATTATTGTTATATTTTCCATGCTTAATTGATGACTTCTATATGTTGTAAAGATCTTATGAAAGGAAATTGTGATCTTTAAACTTCGTGGAGCGTTGGATCGAGTTAAAATGCAAACTGTGAAGGTATATGAGATAAGTAAATCCTTGGAACATTGGCTCAAGTGGTAATGTGCACTATGAGATGAAAGTGAAAGAAAGAGAAAGAGTTCATGATTTATTCCCTTGCCGGGACGTAGTTGATTATTGATGTTGTGCCCTTGCCGGGTTATTAATTGTTTGCTTGTATTCCCTTGCCGGGATTTCCATTATTGTTGTATTATTTCCCTTGTCCTTGTCTCTGATTGTTGATTAGGTGAGGAAGAGTGTTAAAGCACGAAGGTGATGTCGTGCATTGTTTTCTTCTTGTGAGGAAAGAGTGTAAAGCATGAAGGGTGATGCCGTGCATTGTTTATTTACTGTGAGGAAAAGAGAGTAAAGCATGAAGGGTGATGTCGTGCCGCACGATGTGCCATTCCGTGCTGTAACTATTGATTATATGTGAGGTTTGGGAGTAAAAGTATGAAGGGTGATGCCGTGCACGTTGATATACTATTGTTTGGGTGAGGATGAGAGTAAAAGCATGAAGGGTGATGTCGTGCACTCGTTGATCTCTGTTTCTTGTTGTTGTATGAGTTGTGATTTTCCTTTGTATCAGTCAGATTATACTTGAAACTTTTTGTCCCCACAGCATGTTCCCCTCCCATATTATTTACTTGTCTTGTATTTCGATTCCGCTGTATATATAAAATTGCAGATGTTTATGTGGTAGTCGAGTCAAGCCTCGTCACTACTTCGTCGGGGTTAGGCTAGTCACTTACCAGCACATGGGGTCATTGTGCTGATAGTATTAGTGTGGGAGCAGGCCTTTAGTCCAGCGAGACCCGAGGAAGCCTTGCAGGCGTCCGCAGGCCCGACATCTCCCTTATCTTGTCTTTTAGTGTGTTATCTCATTGTGTTGAGACAAACAGTATGTGTTTCTTTTAGAAGTTGTATTCAGTATTCCTAGCTATTCGTGAGTACAGTGACACCAATCTTGGGTAGAGAATTCTGCTAGACGTTCCGCATTTCTATTCAGTTTTATATAATGCTAAGACTTCCGCTTATTATTGAATTTTTTTGCTTTTATATTTTGCCGTTAATTGTAAAAATGTGTTAGATCATTGATGGAAAGGTAATTAAAATTGGCTTGCCTAGCTCTCATTAGTAGGTGCCATCACGACTCCCGAGGGTCGAAAATCAGGGTCGTGACACATTAAGTGCAACATTATCAATTATATTTGCATAATAATTATATAATTGTTGTAAATAATCATTTAGCTTGTTCATAGAAACATATATATCTGGGGTTTCAGTTGGTCCAATCTTCATAAAAGTATATAAAACATTCATTAATTGGTGACAATCAGACATCTTAATAGAAGGATTTAATACAGCACCAATTAAGTAAATAAGAGGAATTGAAAATAAATATTTTTTGAATTTTGCTTGAATTTTTTCAACAACATCCATATATCTTTCTTTCTTCTAAAATTCAAAGAGTAGAAAAGAAATTTCAGCTATATGTACTAAAGCCCTAGCAATAGTATGGTAATATGCTCCAGAAAACTCAACAGTAGCTGTATAAAATTTATGTAAAAATTTAACAATATCATTAATGACCTCCCAAGTAGTAGTTGTTAACATAAGGCTTGGATCAGTACAATGCGCATTAGCAACTTCAGTAATTGGGAATCTATATTTATAGCAATATATTAAAAATATATATGTATAATTCCATGTCACGACCCAAAATCCACTAAAGGTCGTGGTGGCGCCGGACACCTCTGTCAGGCAAGCCAACAAAATTATCAAATAAATTCTCTTTTAATACCTTTGAAAATCTAGGATTTTTCCTTCCATTTCTGATAATTAAAACAATCTCTACTTCAATTCAAATTAAATAATAATGATAAGTACAAATCTTTCGAAAACCATCCCATGTCACAAGTGCATGAGCAACTAATGATAAGGTAAATAAAATACAACATCTGTCCAAAATACAGTGGACAGGGAATAAAATACAAAATGCTGAAAAGGAACTACACTAGCTGCGGGTCGCCTCGAATAATGCAGCTCACCTAGTCACAGAATCATCCGCGCTGCTACGCCCAGTAGGGCGCTAGGAATACATATACCTGTGCAACAAAAATGCACAGAAGTGTAGTATGAATACGTAAACAACATGTACTCAATGAATATCCCGCTTAATCTCTAAGAAGTAGAGACGAGACGGTCAACTTCGACACTTACTAGAGATCGATTATCAATATTCTAGAAATGTGAGGAAAGATCATGGATTTATATATTAGTTCTAATTCGCGAAGCCAAAAAATAGGTAAACACCTTCAACAATTAATCAAGGGCTTCCAAGGTTTATTCTTTATTATCTTATCAATTTGTATCTAGCCACAAAGGAAAATTTCACATTTAAAATTCCCAAACAAAAAATAAAATGCGCAAGTCACACCGAGGCGACGACCCGATCCAACAGGAATGTAAAATGTGCAATGTCGAGGGTCGAACGGCCCGAACCGTTGATGGATCTATTTAATCTGCCGAGGCATTAGGCCCGTTCCATAAATAAATACATACACTGCTCGCGAATCATGCATGCGACATAGGTACACATAAAATACATGCTCAAGTAGCCAATTAAGAATTCATCGGGGATATTTATCCAAATAAGACAATTTCTCTTTTTAACAATTCAAGAAAAATGATGTTTAATCTCTTTTTAAATTCTTTACCAATCCAATATGATTTAAACAATTCAAGCTATCAATGGGTTTGTAAATAATCCAAGTATAACATGTTTATGGGTCCTAACTACCCGGACAATAGCATAATAGTAGCTATGCACGGACTCTCGTCACCTCGTGCGTACATAGCCCCCACAAATAGGAGCACATAATCAATTATTACACCTATGGGGATATTTCCCTCTTACAAGGTTAGAAAGGAGACTAACCGCGCTCCGAAGACTCATAGCCGGCGTTCTACTCTCACGACCCCAAACCCGGTCGTGATGGCGCCCAACACAATTGCTAGGCAAGCCCGACCAATTACACTCTCAACCCAAGCATGAAGCTCAAAACTAATTATTTGGATACCATTAACAGCATTAAAGCTTAAAATATAAACTGATAGAAATAAGCTGAATATCACGATAATACGGAATAAACTCCCAAAGACCTGGGGGTCACGAGTCTAGACCCTCTAACAATACAGTGAGACAAGACTCCAAATAATACAATGTCTCAAAACTGCGGAAAGATAATAAAAGGGATAGGGGAGGAGTCGGGTCCTGCGGACGTCAGGCAGCTACCTCGACAACTCCGGATAAACTCTGTAATCAGCAAAAGCTCAACTAAACTCCCGAGATACCTGGATCTGAACACATAGTGCAGGGAGTAAAGTGAGTACTTCCAACTCAGTGGTAATAAGTGTAAATAATAACTGAGCGGTAAGAAATCATGTAAGAGCACTCTATCATACTATATAGTACAGTACAACCTTTTCAACAAAATCGCAAAAACGTGAAAATCCTTTAGAAACATCTAGCTCAGTTTAAAACCTCTTTTGAAAATATTTTTTTTCCAACATTAAGCATATGAATGCGATATCAGGTAGTGCAAGTCCGCACACAAGTCAGCCCCTTGGGCACATCACTCTATTTACAAATAACACCAGGGTATCTGGTACACAGTGCAAGAAATAGCATGGATGCCAATGATATGAGAGTGCTAAATGTCATGCCATATAATACAAACAATAATCATTGCGTGAATGCAATGCAACGCACATGACCGCTACGGCGTAAAGCCCGATCCATTTGGGTACCCGCGCTCACGGTGGGGGTTCACACTCTGGAGGGGCTCCTACAGCCCAAGCGCAATATCAATATCACACCGCTGCGGCGTGCAGCCCGATCCATGCACAGTCCAGAGTGCACACATAACACTGCTGCAGTGCGCATCCCGATCCATACTCAGTCCGAAAATCCACATAAGCCCCTTGGGCAATAGTAAAATAGCAGTTCTCAGCTAAAAATGTCAGTAAAATATCATTCAAGTTTTCAAATCTTAGAAAGATGGCTGAGTTTGCAAAACAGTATTTTAAACCTTGGACCGAGATAAAAAAATATGCACAGTAATGCAAAAACAGTGATATTAATCCCGAAGGATTCAAATAATCGGCACGAAGCCCAAAACATGGCAATCAGCCCAAATCATGATAGTATCAAGTAGGTTTCAGTCAATCACGCAGTAAAATCAATAACCGAGACAGACCAAGTCACAATCCCCAACGGTGCTCTACCCCACGCTCATACCTGGCATCCAAGTCACCACAATACAGTACTATGATGTGCAAATCCGGGGTTTCAAACCCTCAGGATATCATTTACAAGTATTAATCATCTCGAACCGGTGAAATCTCTAGCCCGCGACACCTTTGCCTCTCAAACCGGCCTCCACGCGCGTCGAATCTAACAAAAATCAGAGCGAATGCATCACAATGTGCTAAGGGAACAATACCCAATCGAAAAGACTCGAAAAATGTCGAAAATCACGAAAATGTTCCTCATCTCGCCCCGAGTCTATACATATAAAATTCATCAAAATCGGAGCTCAAATGGGCCATCAAATCCCAAATTTAGAATTTCAATCTCAAGCCCTAATTTCTTATAAATTGGCTATGTTTTCATGGATTTCTAGGATGATTCTTCAATAAAATCATGTATTTAACTCATAAAACTTACCTGCAGTCGATCTTGGTTGAAACTCCTTTAAAACCCTGTCCAAAAGCTCTCAAAATGACTAAAAATGGTGGAGAAATGGGTTGTTTTCGCGACTGAAAAGTTTTTAACATCCTGCCCAGTCACTGTAGATAACACTATGCGATCGCATTAGAGCCTTGCGATCGCATAGAACAAAATTTCGGGGGCACTGTAGCTAACCCTATGCGATTGCATAGAATAAAATCGTGGGTACTGTAGCTAACACTATGTGATCGCATCAGAGCATTGCCCAAAATTCCGGGTACTGTAGCTAACCCTCTGTGATTGCATAGAACAAAATCCTGGGTACTGCAGCTAACACTATGCGATCGCATTAGAGCATTGCGATCGCATAGAACAAAATTGCTGTGCACTGACTGCTGCATTTCTGCAGCATTTTCCAACTTCAAAAGTTCCCGTTAGCCATCCGAAATCACCCCGAGGCCCCCGAGACCTCAACCAAAAATGCCAACACCTCCTAAAACATCATACCAACTTGTTCCCATCATCAAAACACCCCGATTAACACTAAAATCATCGGATTATATCGAATTCAAGCCTAAATTCTTTTAAAACTTCAAAAACACATTCGATCAAAAACCCGAACAAACAATGTCCGAATGACCTAAAAATTTGCACACACATCCAAAATCACTTAACGGAACTACAGCAACTCTCGGAATTCCATTCCGACCATCGGATCAAATTCTCACCCATCGACCGGAATTTGCCAAAATACTAACTTCGCCAATTTAAGCCAAATTCTACATCGGGCCTCCAAAATCAATTCCGATCGCACTCCTAAGTTACAAATCACTCTTCGAAGCTAACCGAATCACCGAAAATCACATCCGAGCCCTCTAACTCAATGGTCAACGTTCGGTTGACTTTTCCAACTTAAGTTTTCTTTAACGAGATTAAGGGTCTCATTTCTTATCAAAACCATTCCAAATCAACTCTCACACACCACATACCGATAATGAAATATGAAGAAGCAATAAACGGGGAAAACAGGATGGTAACACATGAGACGACGGGTCGGGTCATCACATCCTCCCCAACTTAAATAATCGCTCGTCCTCGAGCGTACCCAGAGTTGTCCTAGAAGCCAACCAACAGTTAAATGACTTTACCAAGCATATACCCCGGGTGATCCCACGTTACCCTATCTCGCATTGGTCCGATAATACAACACAACTAAAATTTCACAGTCCATCTAGACCATAAATCGTAGAACCACATTGCATTTCTGAAATCATACCCAGAATAAACCCGAACCAGCGGTAATAACCCATGCCTGCAACCTCAGGTGAAACCATACAACAAACCACAAATTCCAACACTCTAAACGATAGTCTCCATTCATGGCAGTTGCCCAAAATACTCAATTACCGATAGGAACATCTTATTAGCAAAGTCTTATTCCAACACTTTCATATACTGCCAACGATAAATAGAACACACGATAAACCGTAACCAGTCCTCAAGTCACCCATACATAAAGCCATTTCTCTGTTGACTAATGCCACAACGGATTTCCGAGCCAAACCTCGATATGAACTTTCAAATCAGCCGAAATCACATCTGTTTGCATTCATTAATGACTCCAACGATCATCTCGAATTCAGCGCACCACTCTGGTGATATGACACCTCATCACAGGCCTAAGCCACAACTTGCATAATCCACGCACCAATAATGGGCGGTCTGAACATACTCAAATCATGATAAATGACTCAAACAAAAGAGCTGTAACTCAAACTCCTCAGCACCATC
>MU684099.1:49018-65712 GCA_026770625.1 Nicotiana glauca
CTTCTATCTAAACCAAGCTAAGCAAGCCGTCAAAACCCAAGATCATTGCTGCAAAGTGCCCGAAAAAGCTCATTACCTCAAACACATACAAAGGATTAATCATACCCTTACCATTCCGATTCGGTCTATTATCAAGCTATTCCGTCTATCAAATTTCTCTTTTTATTCATCATCCACTTGATATTTCTCCCTCGCTGTAGCATCATATTGCCTCAATCCAGTCTCACCACACGATACTCAAACATAAGACCACACTGTCTAAGACCCATAGGCCACCGAATACTCTCTCAATTCTTCCCAAAAATACCACGTTCCAGAATACTTTACTTGAAGAACTTCCTGCGAATCGGAATTCGTTACCATTACTTCCCAGATATTAATACATAGAATCCCATAATTTGCATAAGGTACCATAAGTCTTGATCTTTTCCTAGTGGAAACGCGGTCGCTAGCCACATACCCAACCTTAAGACACCCAATTATTACATACCAAATCTTGCACACAATAAAACCATTCTCGAGAGTCATTGACTCTTATTCAAACTGCAAATTACCTGACTTAATGAACAGAACCACTCGTGCCTTATTAGCACTCTGACACCGAAGGATATGCCATCATTCCAATACAAACGAATATCTTCCTTTTCTATACACTGAGCATTCTTTATCCACAACAGCTCAAGACATCTTAATATTTCCTCACATCTACGAAGCACCATATAACCTTTATCAAAATTTTACTTCACTCGTTCCATCCTCGGCTCATTTTCTGCAACCAGGACTGATCCGCCGACATACCTCGAAAAGGAACCAACATAGCACATAACCGTGCAATCAGCTAATCAACAACAACCTCCCCAACTTGGCTCGAAGCCATCTATCAGGACACATTTAATAACCCATAATACTTTTACTCTAATGATGCCACAATATTATAGTGAGATTAAGTCAAACCATTTACTAGTTTATGAAAACACAGATCCTCGTATACTGAAATCCTCTACAAAACCTCGCATTCATCACCACATCAGCTGAGTCCACTCTCTGAAGCGACCCAAATTTTCAAATTACAACACGTACCTTTCAATTACATATGAGATCTTCTAATAATATACATAAAAAAAATCGTACTCCTTAAGAACACTCCACAGGAGAAAACCCACCTGCTTCGCCTCAATTTAGTATTTCAGCACACCTTCCACCATCATACACATAACACAGCCATTTGGTCTTCCTGAGTCTGAACTCATACTGCCACACGCAATGTACTTCACTTCCCAACTAGGAGACACGAAAATATTCTTCACGCATCCATATTCGGGCTACACATCAAACCACAATAGGAAGCAAATCACTTACCAGCTCATCTATCATTCAGCAGACTCATTCGTCACTACCAAGTCACATAGATACATCTTGCAGTACTAACATACTCATCACATGGATATCCAACCGCCATTCCGGC
This sequence comes from Nicotiana glauca, assembly GCA_026770625.1. Classification (NCBI taxonomy): domain Eukaryota; kingdom Viridiplantae; phylum Streptophyta; class Magnoliopsida; order Solanales; family Solanaceae; genus Nicotiana; species Nicotiana glauca. The sequence goes on from MU684099.1 coordinate 50,484, forward strand.
TAATAGGGACAATACCGAACATATAAGTTCAGAACACTTGCTCACACAATCAGCACCTCGGTGCTCAAGACTTAGGCAAAAATCCAGCCTCAAGTCCTCCAGACTAGCCCAACATCGAACTCACGGGATCACATCTCGCCCCTCGATCGAGGAAATCACAAACCATTAGGGCACTTATAATACCGAGCGATCATGTGCGCATACAGACGTGTGGAAGGAATTTCAAAAGTTACATCTCAAGCTGAATCAAGTACGCACGATAAGAATTCCAAGAAAGTGAAGTTTTCCTAAAGGTTTTGCAGCCTCTCGAGGATAAATACAGACGTCTCCGTACCGATCCGCGAGACTCTACTAACTGGCTCATGACTCATGAGGCCTAGTAACCTAGGCTCTGATACCAACTTGTCACGACCCCAAACCCGGTCGTGATGGCGCCCAACATAATTGCTAGGCAAGCCTAACCAATTACACTCTCAACCCAAGCATGAAGTAAAAAACAATTATTTGGATACCATTAACAGCATTAAAGCTTAAAGTATAAACTAATAGAAATAAGCTGAATATCACGATAATACGAAATAAATTCCCAAAGACCTGGGGGTCATGAGTCTAGAGCCTCTAACAATACAGTGTGAAAAGACTCCAAATAATACAATATCTCAAAACTGCGGAAAGATAATAAAAGGGATAGGGGAGGAGTCGGGTCCTGCGGACGTCAGGCAGCTACCTCGACAACTCCGGATAAACTCTGAAATCAGCAAAAACTCAGCTAAACTCCCGAGGTACCTGGATCTGCACACATAGTGCAGGGAGTAAAGTGAGTACTTCCAACTCAGTGGTAATAAGTGTAAATAATAACTGAGCGGTAAGAAATCACGTAACAGCACTCCATCATGTTATATAGTACAGTACAACCTTTTGAACAAAATAGCAAAAACGTGAAAATCCTTTAGAAACATCTAGCTCATTTTAAAACCTCTTTTGAAAATATTCTTTTTCCAACATTAAGCATATGAATGCGATATCAGGTAGTGCAAGTCCGCACACAAGTGAGCCCCTTGGGCACAGCACTCTATTTACAAATAACACTAGGGTATCTAGTACACAGTGCAAGAAATATCGTGGATGATAATGATATGAGAGTGCTAAATGTAATGCCACATAGTACAAACAAGAATCAATGCGTGAATGCAATACAATGCACATGATCGCTGCGGCGTACAACCCGATCCATTTGGGTACCCGCACTCACTGTGGGGGTTCAGACTCCAGAGGGGCTCCTACAGCCCAAGCGAAATATCAATATCACACCGCTGCGGCGTGCAGCCCGATCCATGCACAGTCCAGAATGCACACATAACACTGCTGCGATGCGCAGCCCGATCCATACTCAGTCCGAAAATGCACATAAGCCCCTTGGGCAATAGTAAAATAGCAGTTCTCAACTAAAAATGTCAATAAAATATCATTTAAGTTTTCAAATCTTAGAAAGATGGCTGAGTTTGCAAAATAGTATTTTAAACCTTGGACCGAGATAAAAAAAAATTTTGCATAGTAATGCAAAAACAGTGATATTAATCCCCGAAGGATTCAAATAATCGGCACGAAGCCCAAAACATGGCAATCAGCCCAAATCATGATAGCATCAAGTAGGTTTCAGTCAATCACGCAGTAAAATCAACAACCGGGATGGACCAAGTCACAATCCCCAACGGTGCTCTACCCTACGCTCATACCTGGCATGCAAGTCACCACAATACAGCACTATGATGTGCAAATCCGGGGTTTCAAACCCTCAGGATATCATTTACAAGTATTACTCACCTCGAACCGGTGAAATCTCTAGCCCGCGACGCCTTTGCCTCTCAAACCAGCCTCCACGCGCGTCGAATCTAACCAAAATTAGAGCGAATGCATCACAATGTGCTAAGGGAAAAATACCCAATCGAAAAGACTCAAAAAATGTCGAAAGTCACGAAATTTGCAGAACCCGAGCCCCGGTCCCACTTCTCGAAATCCAAAAAAATTTACACCAAAAATGTTCCTCATCTCGCCACGAGTCTATACATATAAAATTCATCAAAATCGGAGCTCAAATGGGCCATCAAATCCTAAATTTAGAATTTCAATCTCAAGCCCTAATTTCTTATAAATTGGCTATGTTTTCATGGATTTCTAGGATGATTCTTCAATAAAATCATGTATTTAACTCATAAAACTTACCTCCAATCGATCTTGGTTGAAACTATCTTCAATCCCCGTCCAAAAGCTCTCAAAATGACTAAAAATGGTGGAGAAATGGGTTGTTTTCGCGACTGAAATGTTTTTAACATTCTGCCCAGTCACTGTAGCTAACACTATGCGATCGCATTAGAGCCTTGCGATCGCATAGAACAAAATTCCGGGGGCACTGTAGCTAACCCTATGCGATTGCGTAGAACAAAATCTTGGGTACTGTAGCTAACACTATGCGATCGCATAGAACAAAATTTCGGGTACTGTAGCTAAACCTCTGTGATTGCATAGAACAAAATCCTGGATACTGTAGCTAACACTATGCGATCGCGCAGAGCATTGCGATCGCATAGAACAAAATTCCGGGTACTGTAGCTTAACCTCTGTGATTGGATAGAACAAAATCCTGGGGACTGTAGCTAACACTATGCGATCGCATTAGGGCATTGCGATCGCATAGAACAAAATTGCTGTGCACTGACTGCTGCATTTCTGCAGCATTTTCCAACTTCAAAAATTCCCATTAGCCATCCGAAATCACCCCGAGGCCCCCGAGACCTCAACCAAAAATGCCAACACCTCCTAAAATATCATACCAACTTGTTCCAATCATCAAAACACCTCGATTAACACTAAAATCATTGAATTATATCGAATTCAAGCCTAAATTCTTTTAAAACATCAAAAACACACATTCGATCAAAACCCGACCAAACGATGTCCGAATGACCTGAAAATTTGCACACACATCAAAAATCACTTAACAGAACTACAACAACTCTCCAAATTCCATTTCGACCCTCGGATCAAATTCTCACCCATCGACCGGAATTCGCCAAAATACTAACTTCGCCAATTTAAGCCAAATTCTACACCGGGCCTGCAAAATCAATTCCGATTGCACTCCTAAGTTACAAATCACTCTCCGAAGCTAAACGAATCACCGGAAATTACATCCGAGCCCTCTAACTCAATGGTCAACGTTCGGTTGACTTTTCTAACTTAAGTTTTCCTTAAAGAGACCAAGGGTCTCATTTCTTATCAAAATCATTCCAAATCAACTCTCACACACCACATACCGATAATGAAATATGAAGAAGCAATAAATGGGAAAAACGGGATGGTAACACATGAGACAACGGGTCGGGTCATCACATCTACATTCTTCCGAAGGCTTGAACCAACGCACATTACTCCAAAACTAGCCAATGGTTATACAAATCCATTAATATTTGCTCAATTAAATGCTACAACCCAATTTGCAACAATTCCTAACCCCGAAAGAAAAGTTGACAAAAATGCCCTCGGGCCCACGTGCTCGGAATTCGAAATTTTTCAAAGATAAACTTTGCCTGTGACCTTAGGAACTCAAATATATAATTTTCTTTAAATTCCATACACGAAATCGCGGTCAAATTCTAAGAAATGTAAATTTCTAGGTCTTTTACCAAAACTTCAATTTTCCATAATTTCCTTGCCTAAATCAATGTATAAACAACTTAAAGCTAGCATAAATTACTTACCTCATGACAAGTGACGAAAATGGCACCTCAAAGTTGCTCCCCATCGACTCCAATGGAAGAAAAATGGGGTTGAAATGAACTCAACCCCGAACTTAAGACATTTCACTGCCTCAGCTATTTCTGCTTTCGCGGTCCTTTGTTGCAGCCCAATTTTTGCTTCTACCGACGGCCCACCGGATATGCGGTTCCGCTTTTGCGGATCTTTGACCGCTTTTGCTGATAACTCACCAGGCCCTCCAATCTGTTTCTGCGACTCTTCGACCACAGGTGCGGTCCCACTTTTGTGAACGCTCTACCGCAGCTGCTGTTTTCTCCATTTTGGTCCTAACCGCTTCTGCCGTTCAATTCTTCACCTCTACGGGGCCGCTTCTGCAGTCCCAAATCCGCAGAAGCGGAAATACCAGAAGTAGCAGCTCTAGCTCTTCTTCAAACTCCAAATTCGATCCGTTAGCCACTCGGAATCCACCCGAGGCCCCCGGGACCCCAACCAATCATACCAACCATCTCAAAACTCATTACGGACTTGCTCGAGGCCTCAAATCACATCAAACAACACAAAAATCACGAATTACACCCCAATTCAATCTTTATGAACTTTATAATTTTAAACTTTTATTTCCGATGTTTAAACCTATCAGATCACGTCCGATTGACCTCAAATTTTGCGCACAAGTCATATTCGACATTCTGGACCTACTCCATTTTCCGAAATCAGATTCCGACCGTGATATCAAAAAGTCAATTTCCGGTCAAACATCTCAAAAACCTTCAAATTTCTATTTTAGCCAAACGGCTTCAAAATGACCCACGTACCTCCGAATTCACTTCCGGTCACGCTCCCAACTCTAGAATCACCATACGGAGCTACTCCCAATCTCGGAATTCCAAACAGATATCGATAAAACTCAAATACACTTCAAGCCAGACTTAAGAAATTTCTTCCAAAATGCTAACTTCCATAATATGCGCAAAAACACTCCCGGGTTATCCAAAACCCAATTCGGGCATACGCCTCAGTCCAAAATCATCATACGAACCTACTGGAACCTTCAGATCTTGATTCCGAGGTCGTTTACTCAAAATTTCAATCCTACTTCATTCTTTCAACTTTAAGCTTCCTAAATGAGAATCCTCTTTCCAAATTAACCCTGAACTTCCCGAAATTCAATTCTGACCACGCGTACAAGTCATAATACCTGAAATGAAGCTGATCATGTCCCCTGACTGCTGAACGACACGCTAGGGCTCAAAATGACCGGTCGGGTCATTACATTCTCTCCCACTTAAACATACGTTCGTCCTCGAACGTGCTGAGAACTACACTGATGTAGCCTGAACTCACTGTTTAACTTCTCGTGCACCTTCCCCTGCTACCTCAACTTAGTTGGGCACATTAGCTCGATAAATTCTGAAGATATTCCCTTTTTATTCAACAAATAAGCCTTAGAGCCCATTTCTAACATCCGAAATTTCCATGCCAGGCCTGTTTCCAAGATACGATCACCATATCAATCACTACACGTTGTACACAGATACAACTGAATAACTTTGTTGAATTCATACTTTGCATCACTTACTCATAAGACCATAATAACCCTTCTGATCGAATTAATCAAAATTCCATGGATCCGATGCTCCCATTGCATCTCATGACCTAAATATGTCTTGCTCTAACATTTACAACACCGACACGACGGAAGAGAGGTGCCGAAATTCATAACCAAATGTTGAATCAACAAATCATTGGGTCTATACCCCTAACAAGAGTAATTGCCTCTTTCTGAACTATATAATGGTCTTAGCTCCTTAATTCACTTCACATAATCCAATTGCATTGGTCTTAAACCCAATGATCTCGTCTCACCTAGTGCGAACTGCTCAAGCAATAATCCACCTCGGACACAATCAAAAGTCCCATATGATGCTACCATATGCCAATAGGCTACCAATTAGAACATGATACAGAAGGAAACGAACTTTGAAAAGGAGATCTAATTACCCCGCTCGCGAATCATACATGCGACACGGGTACATGCTAAATAGACACATACATGTGACGCGGGCCACAGCTAGAACGAGCTCTCCTCGGAAAATGGGAAGAGAACACATAAAGGCAAATAGGGGAACTGTACTGAACATCACACTGTTATGTCGTGCAACCCGATCCAAATAACATACCCATGGCGGCGTGCCACCCGATCCAAATAACATACCCATGGCGGCGTGCCACACGATCCAAATAACATACCCATGGCGGCATGCCAACTGATCTACACATAGAACTCACATACGGAGATATACATCGGGCCAAGCTGCCCATTACAACAAGATATTGAATTTGGTCATAAGCACGCTAAGTGCATAATACCAACCCTGAGGTAACATACAACGCCATAATCTACGAAACTCAAGCACAACTGAGGTACGATATATAATCTGAATCTCAAGAGCCATTTTGCTCATAATATGACATTCCCGCGCGGATCCTCAACACATACACAAGTTCTCAGGCCGCCTCACAACTCACACGGCGCAATGTATCACTACATAAAATATCTGACAACGAGATAACACCCTGACTACTCCCTAAGGAGCGCGTTACTGAAATGAACTGGCCTGATATAAAGCCCTGTTCACATATAAATCAATCCATTGATCTCAAGCCGATTTCCGGTTGCACCCACTTGGATAATAACCTTTCAAAGGTCCATAGTAACTACCTTTCCCTCATAACACATAAGAACAACCATCATCACCGGAGCAACCTCTTTAGTTCATAAATCGATAACCAAAGTGCCCTCCAGGCCTAAATTCTCAAATCAATGACATTACCACAATCCTTATGCTTGGTTTAAATCTTTAGTCAATCAAGTGACTACATGTCACACTTATACAGTCTTTTCCAGGGGGACAAGCTCCCAAAATCTTCCGAAATAAATAACGGGTTCGCCCATCTAATCCATCGGCTGCACTAACACTGAAAAGCGATCAAGAATCCTTAACCAGGATGCAAAGCCTCTTTCACAACACTTCGATCTCAGGTGACGCTGAACATAATACCAATTTACTTTAAACATTCCACCCTCCTCTTGCTCATCCGAGCTTGTGACATCCTTACCAGCACCAAACTGCAACCTCGATCCTCACTTCAAATTTTCCTGCCAATCACTGCACCCAACGTGCCAACATACGATAGGACACGATTTTTCATTGTAACTCCGAAATCATTAATATTTTAACACCTCATCATATAAGAACTTTGCCCTTAACTCACTTCAGGAGAATCATAGCAACACATAGGTAAATTCCCATAACCGTAGGATATGCAAATCTCTAAGTAGTGGTCCAAGCCACCATATCCCTTCCGGAATCCGCTTCCACCTAACAAGCCATAACATAAGAATGCTTCTGAACAACAACAATTACGGCGGCCGACAAGCCTCACACGTACCGCCACAAATCATACACACAACTTGATCTCGCTGAATGAACTGATCGCTTGCCCCAATATTCCAATTCAACTATGGATAGTCATTCTACCTTCTTCCAATTTATCCTTGCTTGCCTTAAAAATAATACTAAATCCATTCAACACATAACATACTCCATCTACACTCACCCCGAGTAACCATGAATCACGAGACCAGGCTGTCTCAATTCCCACAAACTGTTTCGTACCTCCCCATTGCTACGTTGCAAGACAAACATAATAGAACATTCTGCACCTCTTCTCATAGGCCACTACCAAGCTTGGTTCTTGACCATACATATAGGCTCGAAACCATTTGGCACCACACTTTACCTCTTTGAATCCGCTAGGACCATTGCTGAGAGCCGCCCGCTCTGACTTGGCCCGAATATAATCAACTCCATGATTCTCAACGGAGGACCCAACAAAATCACTCCCCAAGTCTGAACATGGGCCAATAAGGCCAACGATAGCACACCGTTAATAATTCATTTGCTCAAATTACCACTTATGTTCCTTTCCCGTAGCTGAAATAACCCATCAATATGCTAATCACCAGAAACTTCGCAAGTAGTTAACCATGCAACCTAATCATATACGGTGGGACTCACCCACCTAGCTCGACACCACTATTACAAAACTCTGGAGTTCACCAGGATTATTAATCTCTTATTAACATAACCTTGCGCAATCAATCGCCAGCATTCTCGATATATTATCGTAGAAACCAATTTGATACTCTATATCATTAACAACATTCACACAATAATTCCCTTTGTTGCATAACCAGTAGAACTCTTCGTAGAAGCCTCGCCAACCACGCGACTGCTAGCCTGCTCACAAGAATACCCCATCTGTAGAAATCACTCCCCAGCATCTTCTAATGCTGCTGCATGGGGTACAATCACTACGACATCAATAACCCATCCTGAGTCCGAACTCCCTCTCCAACAGCACAAGTCCATTCACACTTTGCGGACATCCATTAAATGTGCGATAATATCCTTCCACTTCAAAGTCATGCTACATCCTTCTTCATTTAAGTGGCTCCTTTCCGTTATATTAATTCTCCGGCCGCACAAGAATCCCTACTTCAAAGTAGATCTGTAGACGCCAATGACCAAGCACCAACATTCCCAAGTCATTCTAAACTACCTTAAGGTGCATAGTTTTCCCCTTACCAAGCCCCCACGCAGCCCCGCTGCCCTCCCACTTTGGGCAAACTCACTTCTTTAATCAACTGCTCGTCCTACGCTCCCTAAGTCTAGCCCTTTAGAAGTATAAAATTCCGCCTGACACTTCCTATATGTCCTTCTCACCTTTTGTTGCTTAGTCGTTGTCTTAATAAAATTTATCTTCATAGCGCTTGAATCCATAATTTGCTACTAACTCCAAACTTTTCGGAAGGTCATCTTTCTCGAACCGCCATATTGAAATACAGATTCAATCCAAAACCACCGCACCCTGCGATATTTGATAGTTGTATCTCTAATACTATTTCACAATATCTTGCCCCAAGGCGAATTGTAGCAGATCATATCACCGACAAACTTCATGCGTTCAATTAGGACAACAACACCCTCGTATAGAGGAGAACTCCACCACGCTTGCAATTACCACCTTTCATTACTTCCACCAGTCCACATCTGACCATCCTTAGTTCGATTGTCTTTCCCCTACCGGGAATAAAATACTGAATCCCTTTGATTACACACTGAGTAAACCTCCCTTCAATTCATTCATTGCCTCGACACATGGGCAAACATCCTACCATCTCAACAACACTGCGGAATAATTGTTCGTAAGCATCATGGCAACCTGTGCCTAGCCTCATGGCTCTTAGAAGTCTATTACTGAGCTGAAATAATAGAATATCCTTCCATAAGACAACCATAATAGTCAAATCAACTATACCGGGAGAATCATCCCGCACCACATTCGTAGTGCCATTTCAATTCTTCAACTCTCGATTTATGACAAGCGCTCGCGTAAGATTGAGCAGAAAGAAATCAAAGGCATAAGCCTCAAAGGAATTGAACCGCACGATAAGGAAATCAAAAAGGGAAGTACTCCTAACAGCCCTGTAGCCTTCAGAGGATTAGTACAGACGTCTCTGTACCAATCCGCGAGACTCTACTAGACTTGATCATGACTCGTGAGACCGACGGGAAGCTAGTGCTCTGATACCATGTTGTCACGATCTAAAATCCATTAAGGGTCGTGGTGGCATCGAACAACTCTATTAGTCAAGACAATTAAATTATCAAATAAATTCTCTTTTAATACCTTTGAAAATCTAGGATTTTTCCTTCCATTTCTCATAATTAATACAATCTCTACTTCAATTCAAATTAAATAATAATGATAAGTACAAATCTTTCGAAAACCATCCCAGAACCCGGTGTCACAAGTGCATGAGCAACTACTGATAAGGTAAATAAAATACAACATCTGTCCGAAATACAATAGACAGGGAATAAAATACAAAATGCTGAAAAGGAACTACACTAGCTGCGGGTCGCCTCGAATAATGTAGATCACCTAGTCATAGAATCATCCCCGCTGCTACGCCCAGTAGGCCGCTAGGAATACATATACCTGTGCAACAAAAATGCACAGAAGTGTAGTATGAGTACGTAAACAACGTCTACTCAATGAGTATCCCGCCTAATCTCGAAGAAGTGGAGACGAGACGGTCAACTTCGACACTTACTAGAGGTCGATTATCAATATCCTAGAAATGTGAGGAAAGATCATGGATTTGTATAGCAGTTCTAATTCGTGAAGCCATAAAACAGGTAAACACCTTCAACAATTAATCAAGGGCTTCAAAGGTTTATTCTTTATTATCTTATCAATTCATATCAAGCCACGAAGGCAAATTTCACATTTAAAATTCCCAAACGAAAAATAACATACGCAAATCACACCGAGGCGACGGCCCGATCCAACATGAATGTAAAATGTGCACTGCCGAGGTTCGAACAGCCCGAACCATAGATGCATCTACTTAATCTGCCGAGGCGTTCGGTCCGTTCCATAAATAAACACATACCCTGCTCGCGAATCATGCATGCGATGCAGGTACACATAAAATACATGCTCAAGTAGCCAATTAAGAATTCATCGGGGAAATTTATCCAAATAAGACAATTTCTCTTTTTAACAATTCAGGAAAAATGATATTTAATCTCCTTTTAAATTCCTTTACCAATCCAAGGTGATTTAAACAATTCAAGCTATCAATGAGTTCGTAAATAATCCAAGTATAACATGCTTATGGGTCCTAACTACCCAGACAATAGCATAATAGTAGCTACGCACGGACTCTCGTCACCTCGTGTATACGTAGCCCCCACAAATAGGAGCACATAATCAATTATTATGCCTATGGGGACATTTCCCTCTTACAAGGTTAGAAAGGAGACTCATAGACGACATTCTACATTCTTCCGAAGGCTTGAACCAACCGTCATTACTCCAAAACTAGCCAATGGTTATACAAATCCATTAATACTTGCTCAATTAAATGCTACAACCCAATTTGCAACAATTCCTAACCCCGAACGAAAAGTAGACAAATACGCCCTCGGGCCCACATGCTCGGAATTCAAAATTTTTTGAAGATAAACTTTTCCCGTGACCTTGGGAACTCAAATATATAATTTTCTCTAAATTCCATACCCGAAATCGTGGTCAAATTCAAAGAAATGTAAATTTCTAGGTCTTTTACCAAAACTTCAATTTTCCATAATTTCCTTGCCTAAATCCATGTATAAATCTTGTATTTAACTCAAAGCTAGCATAAATTACTTACCTCATGACAAGCAACGAAAATGGCACCTCAAAGTTGCTCCCCATCGACTCCAATTGAAGAAAATTGGGGTTGAAATGAACTCAACCCCGAACTTAAAACATCTCACTGTCTCAACTGTTTTCGCTTCTGCGGAAATATTTTCGCTTTCGCGGTTCCGCTCCTGCGAACAAAAATAAAGCTTCTACGGTCCTGTGCTCCATCCCAATTTCCGCTTATGCGGATGACCCAATGCATATGCGGTTCGACTTTTGCAGATCTTAGACCGCTTCTACGGATAACTCACAAGCCCTCCAATCTGCTTTTGCGACTCTTCGACCGCAGGTGCGGTCCCGCTTCTGCGGCCACTCGACCGCATCTGCGGTTCTCTCCATTTTGGTCCTAATCGCTTCTACTGTTCAATTCTTCGCCTCTACGGGGCCGCTTCTACGGTCCCAAATCTGCAGAAGCGGAAATACCAGAAGTAGCAGCTCCAGCTCTTCTTCAAACTCCAAATTCGATCCGTTAGCCACCCGGAATCCACCCAAGGCCCCCGGGACCCCAACCAATCATACGAACCAATCCCAAAACTCATTACGGACTTGCTCGAGGCCTCAAATCACATCAAACAACACGAAAATCAAGAATTGCACCCCAATTCAATCTTTATGAACTTTAGAATTTCAAACTTCTATTTTCGATGTTTAAACCTATAAAATCACGTCCGATTGACGTCAAATTTTGCGCAAAAGTCATATTCGATATTACGAACCTACTCCAACTTCCGGAATCGGTTTACGACCTCAAATCAAAAAGTTCATTTCTGGTCAAACTTCTCAAAAACCTTTAAATTTCTATCTTTAGCCAAATGGCTTCAAAATGACCCACGGACCTCCGAATTCACTTCCGATCACGCTCCCAACTCCAGAATCACCATACGTAGCTACTCCAAGTCTCAGAATTCCAAACGAACATCGATAACACTGAAGTACACTTCAAGCCAAACTTAAGAAATTTCTTCCAAAAGGCTAACTTCTAAATAGGCGCCAAAACCTTCCCGGGTTATCCAAAACCCGATCAGGGCATACGCCCAAGTCCGAAATCATCATACGAACCTGCTATAACCTTCAGATCCTAATTCCGAGGTCGTTTACTCAAAATTCCAATCCTAGTTCATTCTATCAACTTTAGCTTCCGAAATGTGAATCCTCCTTCTAAATCAACCCTGAACTTCCCGAAATTCAATTCTAACCATGCGTACAAGTCACAATACCTGAAATGAAGCTGCTCATGTGCTCATACTGCTGAACGATGTGCTAGGGCTCAAAACGACCTGTCGGGTCGTTACATTACATCTAGTAACAACTTGTCTGGCATGAATCTGGGTTTAAGGTTATACTGGATATACTTATTCTTAAATTCCTTTATTCTAGATTGTCTATTATTTCCTTGAATAACACTAACTACACTTCTAACATGAGTAATCTCAGTTGAAAATAAATCAAGGCCAGTTTTAACAATTAAATTATAAACATGATATGCACACCTAAAATGAAAAATTGTATCAAGTGGTGGTTGCAAATGCAGTTTTAATATTGAAATTGTGGCATTATTGTTAGAAGCATTATCAAAAGACATACACAATACTTTTTTCTTGAGATTTTAAAATTAAACAACTTCACAAATAGTACTACTTATAAACACAGCAGTATGACTTTGATCTTCATCATATTTAAAAGTGATAATACGTTTTTGCATACAATTATTATCATCAATTCAATGACTTGTAATTGTCAAATAATCATTTCCATTAACAGCATGGCCAATAGCTGAAGTTAGAGAAACTCTACAAGGAAGGTGGCTAAACAAATAACGTATGTATGTTTGATATTGTCCATGAAGTCTAAAGATATCAGCTCTACAAGTACTTCTAGGGATACCTTTAAATAAAGGATTATAAATCCTTTGAATATACATAATAAGATATGATGAAGAATCAAAAGAAAAAGGTAGACAACCCAAAGCAATCATTTTTGCTAACTCTTCACAATCCTTTATTTTATCATATTTCATAACACCTCCAGTAGTAGGGTTTAGAGTTGCTTTATTTCCATCTCCATCAGAGTCCCATTCTATGCGATGCTCAATCCTCATATGTCTACTAAGTGTCCCAGTCCCTCCTAATTGTCCCCCAGTCTTATGTTTAAAAGTATCATTACAAAGTTTGCATTTAACTCTATCAGTACCTTCTATTTCCTCACAAAATTTTCAAACCTTACTTCTTTTTCTACGATTACTAGTCGGGGCCACAGGTGGTCTATTACTAGCACCACGACCACCACCCCTACTAGTAGCTCTAACACTACTAGGTGTAGGTGGTATCTCATCTTCCATTTCTAATCCATTATCATCTATACCAAAATCTTCCTACAATTGTTCATAATCTATACTATTATTAGGCAATGTTTCAGGAATATTTGGAGAGGTATTTAAATTACTACTAGATACTGAAGCTGAACTACTACCTCTTTTTTTATTTTTCCGATTAGTAAACTTGTTATAAACTCTTTTTCCAGCATTAAACATATGTGAAAATTTAACTACTAGCAACAAAACAAATAAATATGCAAATAAAATAGTAAATAAGAGAAAGAGTTGGAGGGAGTCCACCGAATTCCATAATAAATTGAGCACTTGATGATTTCGCAATTTGCAACTCCAATGTTACCACAAAGAAATGTCAATTGTTCCAATTTTGAAGTTCCATTGTTCAACTTCAAAAAATAAATACTACGATAAATTAAATTCCAAAAAAAGAAGCCAAATAGTTGATTGCACTCTAATAGGTGAAAAATGAAGATTGAATAATGAGAGAATATGAGAATTGAGATTGAGAATTGAGAGATGAGTGAAAAAATGACGAAAGGNGCAATTCAGCCGTACCCAGTTTAAAAAAAATTAATTTTTTTTTAACCGTTAAACCGGTCCGGGCCGGGACGGTTAACCGGTTTAACGGTACTGTTCATCTAACGTGTTGTACCGGTCGGGGTAACAGGTATTTAAAATGCGAACGATGCAACCCGCGTGTCCCTCCTAACACAGGCCCCTTTAACCGGTTCCGGTTTTAACTGGTCTGGGCCGGTCTGAAATCGAGCTGACCCGGCCTATTTAACACCTACACTTCACACAGCCATCCCATTTCTCCAGAGAGCTATGTAATTTGAATGATCTACTAATTTCTATCTAATAAGAACATTACATGTACATCGATATAACCAGATTATTAATGACATATTCGTAATAATTAATCTTACGAACAAGAACAATACCTTTTGGATCAAAAGACGTGATTCTTATTATCATAATCTCTAGATGACAAGTCTCACAAATTAAATCAGATAATAAAGAAAATAACTGTCATTTATGAACAAAACAACAATTGTCAATAATGTGTTCAAAAAATTATAGTAGCATTTGACATATTGGATGCATGGAACACTTTTTTCTAACCTAAGATCCTACAGTAGTTTATACATGTCACTTTGCTAAAACCTTTTCTCTCTCTATATGCATATCATTCTCGGCGTCCAATTAGCCTGTCACGACTCGGATTTCCCACCTTCGAAAGTCGTGATGGTGCCCCACTAGAAGAAGCTAGGCAAGCCAACTCTTATCTACCTTTTTCGTTTTCAGAATTCTTCTTTTAACAATTTAACAATAATAATAATATAAATGCAGCGGAATAAGTTAAATGAGCAGAAGACTTAAGTTAACAAAACTAATGAAAAACTGAAATTCAATTAAAACCTCTATCCAAGACTGGTGTCACGTACTCACGAACTACTAAGAGTGCTAAATACAACGTCTGAAAGAAAATATAAATGTTTATCCCAAAATACTTGAGATAACAGACTGAAATAAAGATAGAAGAGACGCCGGGCCTGCGAATGCCTGCAAGGCTACCTCGGTGTCTCGCTGGTCTGAGTGCTAACACTCGCGCTATTGTTACTGCTGTTCGAAACATGTATCTATGCAAAAGAGCACAGAGTGTAGTATCAGCACAACCGACCCGATGTGCTGGTAAGTGCCTAGCCTACCTCGGCGAAGTAGTGACGAGGCTAGGACCAGAAACCCAATTAATCCTGTGCAGTTCAAATATATATATACATATACATATATATATATATATATATATATATATATATATAT
>MU684099.1:84764-100480 GCA_026770625.1 Nicotiana glauca
ATATATATATATATATATATATATATATATATATATATATATATATATATATATATAGTGTAGGCCTTTTTTCCTACTTAATTTTGGAGAAAGGATCTTATTGTAAAATATAGAAGGTTTAATAAACCAAAACAAAATAGGTAATGGTAAATTTGGTATTGCAAGAGCGGTTAAACTTGAAATATTTAATTAGTAGATCATACTTGCAACTTAAGTTATGGACTTTTCGTTTCCTAATTAGATTTGTTTTCCATATAATCCACGCGCCAGAAGGATCGACTAATATCATTCCACATCCATTGCAATATGGTAATTCTTTATTAGTAGCAAGAGGATAATAATCACCTAAATAAATTATTTAGCCTACAATTTTTTCAAGAACGTAATAAGTATATGAAGACTTTTTTGTTGTTGTTGTTGTAATAAGTATATCGAGATTAATTTACTGGGAAAAAAGAAAATAGTAAGTCAATTCTAGTAAATACGAAATTTTTATATAGTATATCTTTTTAGATTAAGTTCCAAAAGTAAAAAAGTTCAAACCCAATGGCCAACAAATGAATTGAACTTAATTTGCTAAAAAAATTAATTTATCATATAAATATAACATAATTCTAGGTCCAAGAAAAATACTTTTTCATCCAAAATAATAGATTTATGACATTAGAGTCGAGTTGAGAAAAATCTCCTATTCCAGTGCCAAAGTAAAAAAAAGAATGGGGGTGATATTAGAAAGAAAAATAATTTTTTTTTTTGTGAAACAAATGACTTTTTGAGATAAAAAAAAATTTGGTAACTAAATTATTTTATTAATCACCAAGTATCAATTATAAAACTATAGCATAGCTAAACACAACTTGATATTCTTCTCTATACTCATCTTACTCTACTACCTAGAAACATAGACTATACACAAAGGATTTGTTTCTAGGAGTGACTCTAACACCAACTATATAGGCTATTTCTTTTGAAATCTGCTCTCATGTTCTGCTTTTACTCTCAAAGATACGTCTATTTCTCTCTATCAATATATTGTAAGCTACTTCTGAATATATCATTCTAAACACCTGTGCATGCTGAGTTAATTTTCCCTTTGGCTTCAGAAATTGACCAATGCAGGGACTGCTGCCAACTGCTGAATCCCAGAAATTGCCTACCAATTAAGTTACACATTTTACTCCATACTTGAGTAATATATTCACACCGTCCAAACAGATGATCTCTTGTTTCCTCTTCTTTCCAGCACATTGCACATTCTGTATCAGCAGATATCATCCATTTTTCTAGCCTGTCACATGTCAACAATCTTCATTGTACTATGAGCCATGTTATAAACTTTGCTTTTGGTCTTGCTGGATTATGAAACATCCATGTCTTCCATTCCATCCTTTTGTAGTCTCCTAGCAAATGAAGGTAGATTTGTCTGATCATGCTTTTCCTCTGATTTGGTAAAACCTGTCCAGCTTCCAATACATTATGAGCCTCAATTACTTTTCTTACCATCCATCATGCTTGTTGAGGTATTGTTATTGTACTCATTTGTTGATTTTTGATATAGTAAGTATAAATCCATCGGATCAACAACTTGTCTCGCTTTATGTGCTAAATCCCAACAGATTTTGGCTATAGCTGCTTTGTTCCATAATTTCAGGTTAACTATATTGAGTCCACCTCTTGCCTTAGGTAAACAAACTCTATCCTAAGCTATCAGAGCCTTCTTTGTAATCTCATTTGCTCCAGACCAGACATAGGACCTGCATATCTCTTCTACCAATTTGATAACCTTTGTTGGTGGGATAAACAGTTGTGCCTAAAAAGCCTGAATCTCAAACAGCACACTTTGAACTAACTGGATCCTCTCTGCATATGATAGAGTTTTAACAGTCCAAGAAGTAATCCTCTTAGTCATTTTATCAATAAGAGGTTGACACTGCATTAAGCTCAGTTTCTTTGTGGATAAGGGAACTCTTAGATATTTGAAGGGAAGTTCACCACTTACAAGTCCAGCATCTGCAGAATCTACTGCCTTTTTGTCACAAGAACCCCTCCAAAGTAAGCGTCACTTTTACTAGATTTGCTTGTAAAACTGAGGCTTGAGTGAACAGATTGAACTTCTGATGAAGTGTTTTTACTGTCTTTAAATCACCCCTAGCAAATAGAAATAGGTCATCTGCAAAGCTTAGGTGAGTGATCCCTAGATTTGCATAACCTAAGGTAATATTTGAACTCTTTCTCCTCCTTCAAACTAGTCAGATTCCTGCTTAGGTACTCCATATCAATGACAAATAGGTTTGGTGACATAGGGTCACACTGCCTCAGTCATTTTGCAGCATTGAAAGGTTTTGTTGGCTCACCATTAACTACAATTGAGTAGTTGATTGTTTGTACACATTCCATAACCCAGGATATGAACAGCTGGGGAAATCTCAGTTCCTCCATCGCTTGCTTCATGTAATGCCACACTACAAAGTCATATGCTTTTTGAAGATATATCTTGATCATACATTTAGGAGATAAGTTTTTCCTAGTATAAGCCTTCACCAGTTCATGTACCAATATAATATTGTCTGCTATCTTCCTCCCAGGTATGAGTCCAGCTTGAGCTTAGTTGATCATTGTACCCATAACACCTTGTAATCTGGCTGCTAGAACTTTGGATATCATTTTATACAAGGCAGTGCAACAGGCTATAGGTCTGAATTCCTTTACAGTTTTAGGCTTAGACACCTTGGCCACCAGAGTTATAGCTGTACAGTTTATGGCTCTATACAGCTTTCCAGACTTTAAGAAATCTATAACAGCTTTCATAACTTCATCTTTTACAATAGTCCAAGCTCTTTTGAAGAACACTGCATTGTATCCATCCACACCAAGTGCTTATCATCAATTGAGCACAATCCTTCATAGATTTCCTCTATAGTCACATCTTTGCATAACTCAATTCTTTGTTGTTGAGTGAGTTTAACTCCATTACACATAACCATTTTATCTATAGGAGGGAGGGTTTGAGCAGCAGTTCCCATCAGTGATTTACACAAATCAACTATCTATTTTTTAATACTTTCTGCGTCAGTTATCTTATTACCTCGAATAGTTTGCAACTCTACAATTTGCTTTCTTTCTGTCATTACAGTAGAGAAATATCTAGTATTAGAGTCACCCAATTGAATCTATCTTGCTCTGGCTTTTTGTTTCAAAGCTCCTTCTTTAATCATACTCCATTTCTCCAAATTCTGCATCAATTCCTTGTCTTTCCTTAGCAGCTCAAAATTGCTGTCAGCATCTATGATTTTTGCACATGTTCTAGTTCAATTCTGCTTAGCTCTATCTTCCTCTTGATGAACTTGAATTCCTCTACATTAAGTTTTTTCAATACTGTCCTTATAGCCTTGAGTATCATCCATACATTCTGCATTTTCTGCCTGTAAAACTTTTGGTTCCAGATTTGTTGTACTTTAGCCATAATTCTTTCATGGTCAGCCCAAACATTAAAGAATTTAAAAGGAATCTTCCGGCTTCTCTGTATCTCATTAAATGTCAGACACGTAGGGGCATGATCAGATATAAATGGTAGTTCATATACAATTGCTATATGCCCCCATTGCATCATCCATTCATAATTCCCAAATACTCTAGCTATTCTGCTCCATACTCTTCCCCATCATCTTGCTTGTTGGACCAAGTATAGTAGTCACCTTCCCAATTCAGTTCATTTAGTTTTAATTCTTGAATACAATTGTTGAAGTCTTGAGTTTCAGCTCTTGTAACTAGATTCCCATGCTTCCTATCTTGCAATTGCAGAACAGCATTAAAGTCTCCACCAATTATCCAGGGAACAATTGTCATTTGATCTATTGCTTTTCGATTATCCCATAACTGCCTTCTCTGCTTAACTATATTATACCCATATACTATAGAGATTGCATATTCTTCATCTCTCATAGCATTTGTGACAGTACAGTGAACAACCTGTGTTGCTGCTTTAATCAGCTTAACTATATAGTAGTTAAAATCCCATATAACCCATATTCTACCATTTACTATAGCATTGTAGTTATTAATCATCTCCCATCTAGGTGTTATATGCTGGCTAACCTCTATAGCCTTGTTCTCCTTAACTCTTGTTTCAATGATCCCTTCTAGTTTAATATTTTTGGTTTTCAAACAATTCTTTAGCTTCTTCCTCTTATACCATTTATTGATACCCCTTACATTCCTGATAATCCACTTCATTTATTGAGTTTTAAAAACCTACCTCTGTCATGAGGTAGGGTAGTGTGACCAATTTTATTTTTTGTTCCTCTTTTTGTACTATTTATACTAGGTAGTGGAGTTAAATTAGGGAAGTTTTCAACACTAAACTCCAGGGCTTTGTTCTTCCCTTTGTCCACTATCTCTGTGTTAGTGCTCCCTTTATCTCCAATTGACTGATATTGTCTTGCTTGTTGCATTTGCCCTATTACACATTGCTGGGATCCTTCCTTGTCAATTGATGTTGGTCTCTCTGTCATTCCATTTGTCTGAGGCACCTCTATATCAGCTGGTCTTGGTTGTGCCTGTTCTGCATTACCATCATTTGTAACATGCCCTTTAGTTCTCCACTCATGGTTAACTTTCTTTGGCTCTCTTATTCTGTTTGGTTGTACCTCATTTTGGTCTTTAGGTCCTTGCTGAGTATGATATATATGCCCTATAATTTTGCATTTGTCACAATACACTGGTTTCCATTCATATATTATCTCCTGCTGAAATATTCTTCCTCTAGTGTCCATCACCATAATCTAAGTAGGCAAGGTTTTAGTCACATTTACTTCAATAAGCATCCTTGCATAGGTGTGACGACCCAAAGGGTCATCACCTATTTTGGTTCTCATTCTGTACTTTTGAAGCCTTGAAAACCTCATTTTTAGCCACCTCAATTTGCGTGTGCAGTCCGGGCACGTAGCGGAAAAGCTTAATGTGAAAATTTTATGAAAAAAATGCTAAATTTTGGTGTTAAAATAAATAAATTTGACTTCGATCAACATTGTGGGTATACAGACCCAGACCCGTGATTTGACGGTCCTGAAGGGTCTGTAGAGAAATATGGGACTCGGGCGTATGTGCGGAATCGAAATCCGAGGTCCGAGCCTGAGAAATGAATTTTTAAAAGAAATTGTTAAGAAAATTTGAAATGAAAATTGATTAGAACGTGTTGGTACCGGGCCCGTATTTTTGTTTCGGTGCCCGGTATAGGTCCTATAGGGGTTTTAAGATATTTCTGTGAAGTTTGGTATAAATTGGACGTCGTTTGACGAGTTTCAGACTTAAAACTCTAAATTTGAAAGTTTATGGAGTTTGGTGAAAAACTAGTGATTTTGATGTTTAATTCCTTGTTTTTGATGTTATTTTCGCGATTTGATCGCACGGTTAAGTTCGTGGTATGTCATTGAGTTAGTGTATGTGTTTGGTTAGGAGCCCCGAGGGCTCGGGAGTGTTTCGGAGTGATTTTGGACTTGGAAAAATTGCAGAAAATAGGCTTTAGCTGTTGTATACAATTCCTTCTTCTCGTTCGCGACGTCTACTTCGCATTCGCGAAGCTCCTCATTTTCCTTCATCGCGTTCGCAGCTCTGGCTCGCGTTCGTGTAGGGTCGAGTGACCATGGGGGGGCTTAACGTTATTTCCTTTTTGCGTTCGCATTTGTATCCTTGCGTTCGCGTAGTTCCCAGAGTGTCTTCATCTCGTCCGCGTGTAATCCCACGCGTTCGCGTAGGCCTGGACCCCAGTTCTTTCCTCTTCGCATTCGCATTTCGAATCCTCGCATTTGCATAGTTCCCAGAGTCACTTCATCGTGTCCGCGTGTTACCCCACGCATTTGCGTAGGCCAAGATCCCTGGACTCCAGTCCTTTCTCTTCGCGTTCGCGTCCTTCTCATTGAGAATGCGATAGTTTGTTAAGCCAACCCTTCGCGAACGCGACCTTGCTCCCGCGAACGCGAAGGGCAAATTTGCCTAGTTATTTAAAATGTCCTAAACAAAACAGTGATGGGAAATTCTCACCAAATACACGAACCCTTTATTCTCCAAAGCTTGTAGGCAATTTTTATAGCACTTCTTCACCAAAGCTTGTCGAGTAAGTATTGTTTAACTCGTTTTCTTCATCTTCCATCATTATTTATTGAAATCCTAGGCTAGAACATGTAATCCGAGCTTCCGAGGCCTTGAAAACCTCATTTATAGTTGCCTCCGATTGCATAGCTGGAAGCTCAAATATGAAATTATGTGAAAATTTGCTAAGTTTTGATATTAAAATAAATAAATTTGACTTCGGTCAATATTTTGGGTAAACGGACCCAGACCCGTAAATTTAAAGTCTCGGAAGGTACGTAGAAAAATATGGATCTTGGGTGTATGCCCGGAATCAAATTCCGAGGTCCCAGGCTCGAGAAATTAATTTTTAAGTAAAATTGTTTTTTGAAAATATTTAAGAAAAATAAAAATGAAAATTGATTAAAAAGTGATGGTACCGGGCCCATATTTTGGTTCCGGCACCGGGTACAGGTCTTATATGTGGTTTAAGCGCTTTCTGTAAAGTTTGGTTGAAAACGGATGTCGTTTTACGTGTTTCGGACTTAAAATGGAAAATTTGAAGTTTTATAAAAATTGAAGAAAATCATGGATTTTAAGGATTAATTCATTGTTTTTGATGTTATTTTGGCGATTTGATCGTACGTAGGATGTTTTTGAGTTAGTATGCATGTTTGGTTTTTAGCCCTGAGGGCTCAGGTTAGTTTTGGATAGGTGTCGGGGTGGTTTTGGACTTAGGAAAATTTCAGAATATGCTGTCTGTTGTTGCCCAGTTCCTTTTTCTATGCGATCGCATAGCTTGTTCCGCGATCGCATAGTGTAAAATTTCAAGAGCCCAGTTTGGTCTATGCGATCGCATACTCCCTCCCATGATCGCATAGTGTAGGTCTCAGGTGCCCGAAATTGTCTCTATGGGATCGCATTGAGTCATTCGCAATCGCAATGGGCAGTCTACTCCTTATATGCGATTGCACTGCACCCTTCGCGATTGCAGTGGCCAAGTAACCCCTTCCTCTATGCGATCGCATCACTTTCCCCTCTACCGCATAGAGCAATTTTGCCCAGTCCTTTAAAAGTCCCAAAACAGAACCATTTCGGGAGTTCTCGAAATTTTCACGAACTCCCTCTTCTAAAAGGTCCATAGGCATCCATTGAAGCTCTTCTTCACCAAAACTTCTGGGGTAAGTGTTTCTTAACACATTTTCTTCATTTTCCATCAATATCAATTGAATTCCTAGGCCTAAACATGTGAAAATAGGTAGATACATTGAGAATTGGGTAGAGTTAGGGTTTTCAAATATTTCGTGAATTAGACCTTGTTTTGGGGTCGAACTTGAAAGCAAATTATATATTCGGGCTCGTGAGTGAATGGATGATCGGAATTTGGTTCGAACCTCGTGTTTTGACCAAGCGGGTCCGGGGTCAATTTTTATAATTTTTGGCAGAATGTTTAGGAAAATATATTTAGGCCTTTGGATTGGATTGATTAGTATTATTGATGATGTTAAATCAATTGTGTATAGATACGATTGAATTGAAGCCAAATTCGAAAGAAAAAGTGGTGCTTAAGGATTGAGTTGGCCATAGAACTTCGAGGTAAGTGTTTGGTCTAATCTTAGCTTGAGGAAATAGGAGTTGAGTCTTATTTGCTACTTGCTAATTGTCGAGTATGATGTATTAGCATGGTGATGAGTATCTATACATTGGTGTCTGGTATGATCGTGAGTCTTTATATTACGAATATTTAGATTATGCTATATTCTCCATGTCTAAATGATGATTTTTATATATTGTGAAGAGTATGTGAAGGAAATTGTGATATTTAATATTTGAGGAGCGTTGGCTCAAATTATAAATGAATTACTGAGTAAGAATGAAAGAAAGAGAAAGAATCATTGAATTATTCCCTCGCCAATTATTTATGGAATTGTTGATATATTCCTTGCTGGAAATTTTATTGTATATTATTGAGTCCTTATTGGACCCCTATTAATAATTTCCAGTTTATTTTCCTTGCCCCTTAACCGTGATTGTTGTTTGAGTGAGGAAGAGTGGTAAAGCACGAATGGTGATGTCGTGCATTGTTTGATAATGTGAGGGAATATCGTAAAGCACGAAGGGTGATGCCGTGCCGTATGATGTGCCATTCCGTACTGATATCTATTGATTAAATTGTGATGAAAGAGAGTAAAAGCACGAAGGGTGATGCCGTGNATATATATATATATATGGTTGAACTGCACAAGTTTATTTGATGGTCTGGTCCTAGACTCGTCACTACTTCGTCGGGGTTAGGCTAGGCACTTACCAGCACATGGGGTCGGTTGTGCTGATACTACATTTTGTGCTCTTTTGCACATACACAGGTTTTGGACAGTAGCAACAGTAGCACGGGTATTAGCATTTTGACTAGTGAGACACTGAGGTAGCCTTGCAGGCATCCGTAGGCCCGGCGTCTCCTCAATCTTTATTTTTAGTCTGTTATCTCATGTACTCGAGACAAACAATTTTATATTCCTTTCAAACAGTTGTGTTTAGTATTCTTAGTAGTTCGTGAGTAATGTGACACCAGTTCTTGGGTAGAGGATTATGTTGAGTTTCTGCATTTAATTTAGTCTAAATAACTTAAGTCTTCCACTCATTTTAATTTATTCCACTGTATTTATTATTATTATTGTTAAATTGTTCAAAGAAGAATTTTGGTAACAAAAGAGATAGATAAGAGTTGGCTTGCCTAGATCCTATTAGTAGGCCCCATCACGACTCCCGAGGGTGCAAAATCCGAGTCGTGACAAGTTGGTATCACAACACTAGGTTACATAGGTCTCACAACTCACAGAGAAGGTTAGTAGAGTCTGAGGGATCGGTATGGAGACGTCTGTATTTATCCCCCAGAGGCTACAGAGTTAGGAAAAAGTTTCACATTTGTTCTTTCTTGTCGTGCGGTTCTGTTTCTCAAAGCTAATTGAATTTCAAATCTTGTCTTTCCACGAATGGCGAAGTCACGTACCGCTTCTTCAGCCGAACAATGGAACCGACCGGTGATAGATCAACTACGTCTTCAGAAGTTTTGCAAAGGTCGGATAGGTTTCACCAAACTCTTCGCTACCACTTTCATCGGTGCATCTTTTATTTGACGTCTGGCTGATTTATTTGAGTTGTAAAGGACAAATATTGCGGATTATCGGATGTTGTGCCCTTTGACTTAACACCAAATGGGGAATTCCACTATCAGTGAATGGATCGTATGGTCATGTGTTATGTCAGTTTTGGCTTGGAATGTATATATATGGTACAGAAAGGTTGCCCAATAATTTATACAAATTTAAGGCTTGGTACTTTACAGGGGGGCAAGGTTGGAACTTATGGTAAATCTGCCTTCTTAATAATCCAACACTTCAGTATCAAGGGAGTTAGGGAAATAACTTTAAATTTACAAAAGGTCTACCCAGTGTGGCACTCACGATTGTGGATTTGGGGTGCTTTGGAGGAAATACAGTGGTAGACGACCTTCTCGACTATGTGGTTTGTGCCAAGATTTATCTGTATGGAGTTTTACCTTTGTGATCGTTGCGCATAAATAGGGGTAAGATTCGCCCTCAAAGAATAATGAAGAGTATATGAATAAATGGGGTAGCTCAGCAGTGCTAAGCCAGCATAGCAAAAGAGGAAATTTGCCGCCGTTGTTTGTGGCAAGCCTACGAAGAGGGCAGACTGGCCAACGCAACATCACCTACTCAGCTCTATTTTAAGAAATGTTTTGAAGGAGCCTACCTCCCAGATTCTCTGCAATATGTGGTATATGTGATCTGAGTGGTTGTGCCACGTCACCATGATAGTGTCCAAATATGTCATCAGGTTCAATAAGTTAGCTGAGCCCTCAAAGGAATTTTTACGAATGTGGTAGTACTAGGCACATAAAAAAAATGTCCTAGACTTGGAGAAGTATAATTTATAAAAGCACTCAGGATACGTGCCCCATTGTAGTCAATACTCAGCTTACATGGCCAGCCAGAGGTTGGGGTCAGGATGTTAGAGGTTGAGGTGAGACTCCTAGAGGTGGAGACCCAACCATTGATATATTTTCTATGGTGTGGCTGAGGTCGCAATACTAGATGCTGTCGTTACTAGTACGGTTTCGAATAGCTATAAAGTAACAATTTTCTTAATTTGATTCGTTTCTGAGTATTGTGGCAAGTCCTTCTATTGTACTCTACTTATGAGCGAGCTTCGTAATTCTGAGATCTGCTTATGTGAATGCTCCTGTTTAAAGGTTCTACGGAGATGGCTAAGTCTATCATTATATGTTGTGATATTGTTAAACGAAAAAAAAATTGAAAGAAGAAGAAATGAAATATTCCGGTTGGCACGTCGTGCATAATATCGGTGACTCAGCACTAAGGACGAGATCCTCACATATTTAAGTAATGAGAAGTATTTAAACCCTAATTATTGATTTTTAGACTACGATATGTGGTTATGGTCATACCTATGAAGCGTTTTATGTCAAGATATCATTGCGATCATGCCTTGATTATAATGCAAAGGTGGATAAGCCCAATTACAGGGGAGACTCTGCCGAAATTTCTGAAGAACTTGGGAATTAGAATAAAAAAAACAAATTTTGGGATATTGATAATGTGCATTGGTTACTGGCAATTGAACAAGGTTACAATCAAGAATAAGTATCCACTGCCGAGGATTGATGGTTTATTTGACCAGCATCATGGTGCCAAGGTGTTTTCAAAGATAGACTTGAGATTTGGATACCATCAGTTAAACATTAGGGCATCTGATGTTCCTAAAACAGCTTTCCGTACTAGGTACGAACATTATGAGTTCTTGGTCATGTCTTTTGGGTTAACAAATGCCCCCAACAACTTTTATGGACCTGATGAACCGAGTGTTCATGCCTTATTTAGACTTGTTCGAGATAGTCTTCATTGATGACATATTGATATACTCCCGCAGTTAGGAGAAGCATGCGCATCATCTCAGAGTGGTTCTTCAGACTATGAAGGATAGTCAGTTATATGCTAAGTTTTCAAAGTGTGAGTTCTGGTTGAGTTCAGTTGCATTTCTAGGTCATATTGAATCCGCAAAGGGTATTCAGGTGGACCCGAAGAAGATTGAGGCAGTCAAGAACTGGCCTAGGCCCACATCAGCTACAGAGATTTAAAGTTTCTTGGGATTAGTAGGTTACTATCGACGGTTCGTGGAGGGGTTCTCATCTATTGCAGCCCCGATGGCCGGATTGACCCACAAGGATGCCCAGCTTAGATGGTCGGACAAGTGTGAGATGAGCTTTCAGAGGCTTAAGACAGCTCTGACTACTGTATCGGTATTGGTTTTGCCCACAGGTTTAGGGCTTTATACAGTCTATTGTGATGCTTCCCGTATTGGTCTTGGTGTAGTGTTGATGCAGGATGGCAAGGTCATTACCTATGCTTTGAGGCAGTTAAAGGTTCACGAGAAGAACTATCCAGTGCATGATTTATAGTTGGCAGCCATTTTCCATGCATTGAAGATTTGGAGGCATTATCTGTATGGCGTGGCATGTGAGGAGTTCACTAATCATAAGAGTCTTCAGTATTTGTTCAAGCAAAAGGAGTTGAATTTGAGGCAGAGGAGGTGGTTGGAGTTGTTGAAGGATTATGACATCACTATTTTATATCACCCAGGAAAGGCCAATGTGGTGGCCGATGCTTTGAGTAGAAAGTCAGCGAGTATGGGCAGTCTTACTTATATTCCAGTCAGTCAGAGGCCGCTTGCTTTGGATGTTCAGGCATTAGCCAATCAGTTTGTGAGACTGGATGTTTCTGAGCCTAGTCGAGTGTTAGCTTGCACGGTCGCTCGTTTTTCATTATTGGAGCATATCCGTGATCGGCAGTTTGACGATCCCCATTTATGTGTCCTTAGGGACATGGTGCTGCAAGGAGGTGCCAAGCAGGTTACATTAGATGCTGATGGAGTTTTGAGATTGCAAGGGAGACTTTGTGTACCAAATGTGGATGGGCTTCGAGAGTTGATTCTGGAGGAGGCCCATAGTTCCCAGTAATCTATTCATCCGGGCGCCGCAAAGATGTATCAGGATTTGCGATATCATTATTGGTGGCGTATAATGAAGAAGGATATTGTGGCATATGTAGCACGGTGTTTGAATTGTCAGCAGGTTAAGTATGAGCGTCAGAGGCCTGGTGGTTTATTTCAGAGGATTGAGCTTCCCGAGTAGAAATGGGAGCGGATCACTATGGACTTTGTTACCGGACGTCCGTTGACTCAGAAGAAGTTTGACGCAGTTGGGGTTATTGTTGATAGGCTGACCAAGTCAGCGCATTTCATTTCTTTGGCAGTCACCTATTCATTTGAGAGGTTAGCCAAGATTTATATCGGGAGATTCTTCGCCTACATGATGTTCCGGTATCTATCATTTTGGACCGAGGTACGCAGTTTACCTCACATTTCTAGAAAGCAGTTCAGTGGGAATTAGGCACCCAGGAACAGTTGAGCACAACATTTCATGCTCGAATGGACGAGCAATCAGAACGGACTATTCAGATATTGGAGGATATGCTCCGAGCTTGTGTTATTGACTTTGGAGGTTCGTGGGATCAGTTTTTGCCTTTAGCAGTGTTTGCCTACAACAACAGCTACCATTCGAGTATCCAGATGGCTCCTTATGAGGCTTTATATGGTAGGCGGTGTTGATCTCCGGTTGGATGTTTTGAACCGGGAGAGGCTCGGTTGTTGGGTACGGATTCGGTTAAGGAGGCTGATAACTGTGATTTTTATATGTTTTATACTCATTCTTTCCTAGGCTTTATGCGTGAATTGCCATAAATTAGTCCAAAAAGGCTTACAAGTTGCGCTTGATTGCAGGTTTGAGCGATAAGATGACAAATGTCAAAGATCGGCTCAAAAAGGAGTGAAATCTGCCAAGTATCAAAAGACTAGTGAAGTGGGGAACAAGATCCCTGCGCGGTCCGCACTGATATGCCATGCGGCCGCGCAGAAGAGTTCAGAGACTGCCTATGTCCATGTTGACCTGCTCGGTCTGCACTGATTTACCACGCGGCCGCGCAGAAGAAGTTAAGAGAAGGTGTTATTTCCATGCTAACCTGTGCGGTCTGTGCTCCTTTCTACGCTGTCCGCGCCAAGACGAATTCAGAGACTCAGTAATTCAATGCAAAAGCCCACGCGGCCGCACACCAAAACAGTGTGGTCCGCGCGAATGAAGTTCAGAGAATGTGGAGTTTTATCAAGTTTTCCACGCGGCCGCACTCCATTTCTACACGGTCCGCGCCTCTCAGCTAACACGGCCGCGCAACCTTTGTGAGTGGTCCGCGCCCCCAGTTTCAGAAGCAAGATATGAAGACCAAAGATCCCTACGTGGCCGCGCGGCATTTGTGCGCGGTCCGTGCCAGACCCGTAGGGGTATTTTTGTCCAGTTTTTCCTGTGTAGTATAAATAGAACATTTTACTTTTTTAGGTTGAGGATTGTATCAGATATAGCTGCTGCGCTCGTGAGACTCAAGTTTTAGCCTGTTTTGGGCAATCTTATCTTGTTTTATCATAGATTATTGTAGATTTAACTTTGTAGTTAATTAATATGTTGATTTTATCTACTATTTCTTCAATTTCTGTTCCTATTATGTCTAGCTAAACCCATTAGGTAGGGTTGTGGCTCAACCCTAGTGTGGGTAACTAATGGGTGAGATTGTTTAATGCTTGAATGATGTTAGGTGTTTGCTATTTGGGTTAATTTTATGGTTTAATTAGGATTTGGTGGTTGCAAACACTGAGTCTAGCTTAGTTGATCTTGACTCTTCTTGAGAAAGAGTGTCTATGACTCCAAAATTGACCCAACAAGGAATTGGGATGAACCCATGAGAAAGGTAGTCCCAATTAACGGGTTAAACCTCGAGAGAGTAATTACCCAACTTGAACCCTAAGTTTCTTGGCCATATTGGCCTACCCAATTGGTCTCGAGAGAGTCAATTGGGAAAAATCATTCTCTCTACTGAAAGGTGTGAAAGTGAGTGCAATCGTGCAACGGATATAGCATAAGCCCCATAATCATCATTCTGGCATTAGGAATCTCTACTAGTTAGTTGACCACCTAGGTAAATGCTACGACCCTAGTGCTTTTCTCTATCTTGCATACAACCTAGAATCAATATTTTAGTATAACTTAGTTTTAATTAGTAGTTGTTAAATTGTAGTTGATAGTTATGAAAAAGAACCAAGAATGGTAGAAGTACAATTAGGAGTCAAAACGCATCTCTAGACTAAGAAATTACTCAACTCCCTTTTCTAGCTCCCTGTGGAAATTGACCCCGATACCACTATTGGGTAAAAGTATTTCCGCCCACTCTTCGTAAGGTTGAGTCCGCTGCGATCACTTTTTGGCGCCGTCGTCGGGGAGCTTACGGTGTTGACTATTTGCGTAGCTAGTTTTGTGCTTTGCTTCTCTTTCCTTCTTTTTACTAACATTATCTGTGTCTATCCATCAGGTACACATGGCTCTAAATGGAAATGTCCCTCTTGAGAACGTGGTCGCAGGGGAGGAGATTGATGATGTTGAGCAAGATGAGCTCCAGGTACCACAAATACCACAGAGAGGTAGAAATGCTAATGCAAATCCAAATGATCAAATCCCAGACCCTCCTCCGCCTCCACCAAGAGTAGCTCCAAGGGTCCTTCCGAACCAGGGTTATGCAAGTGTCATAGTTCCTCCCCGAATCAGGGCGGGGAATTTTCAAATCACCAATGTTATGTTGACACTTCTCGAGCAAAGAGGGTATTTCACGGGCGCCTCCGACCAAAATGCATACAATCACTTGAAGGGGTTCGTAGATACTTGCTGGGGGAGTAAACAAACCAATGTCTTCGAGGATGCTTTGAGATTGAGGCTTTTCCCGTTCTCTCTTCGGGGTAAAGCATTGGATTGGTTGGAATGGCTTCCAAATCATTCAATCACAACGTGGGATGAATTGGCGGACAAGTTCATTGCCAAGTTCTTTTCTCCAAGTCACATGGCAGCGCTCCGTGATGAGATTTTGGCTTTCAAACAAGAGCCAATGGAACCTTTGCATGAAATATGGGAGAGATTTAGAACTATGGTCAAAGAATGTCCAAATAATGATATGACTGATGTGATGAATCAACAAACGTTCTATAGGGGCATCAACACAACAAACCAATGTATTGTGAACCAAATGGCCGATACTTCTTCGGCGTGGTAAAGCCGGGCAAATGTTCCTCAAGGTGATCCTAATGTCATACATTTGCATAAGGAGTTACATGATCACGGCCAAGCTATTGCCGAACTTACAATAATAATGAACCATTGTGAAGGAGAAATTGCAACAAGTTCAAAACCCGCGCCAAGTCAATGCCATGGAAGGAGTGAATATGATGAAAAAAAGGCAAAGAGGACAACAACCTCAAGGAAATTGTGACAACTATGATGATGGTAGTGGTTATTCAAATGAGTGCTACGATGAGCAAAGTGAGGATTGTCAATATGTTAACAACTACCAAGGAAATAGAGGAAATCAAGGCAATCAACAGTGGCGATCTCAAGGGAATTGGAGTAATCAACAAGGAGGTGGAAATTGGAATGGGAATAACCAAAACAACAATTGGGC
>MU684099.1:101082-111377 GCA_026770625.1 Nicotiana glauca
GTGGGCATAACAACCATGTGATGGCGGTGACCACGCGAAGTGGACGAGGCGGTGATGTGCATGCCTCAAGAGAGAATCAAGTCATGGTGGATGAAGATGAGTTGCATGATGATGATATGCCTACGGGGGTTGATGATGTAGTGGAACCAAATGCAAGAAATGAAGTGCGAGTTGACATTCAAGAGGTTGAGGAGGAGGCACAAGAGAACGTTAACCTATCTAGGGAACATGTGATAGATATGCCCAAGCAACCCGAATCGGAGGTGCCAAAAGCCAAGGCACCCTTGCCTAGGACTCCTCCGCCCTACCCTTAACGTTTGGCCAAGAAAAAAGGTTATAACCAATTTAAGAAATTTATTGAGATGATGAAGATTTTGACTATCAATGTGCCTTTGGTGGAGGCAGTCGAGCAAATGCCGGGGTATGCGAAATTCATGAAGGATTTGGTTACAAAGAAGAGATCAATGGAGTGTAAGACAATCAAGATGACCCATCAAGTGAGCGCAATTGTACACTCCATGGCTCCTAAACTTGAGGACCCCGGTGCATTCACTATCCTGTGCACTATTGGAAGTGCCGACTTTGCAAAAGCCCTTTGTGACTTGGGGGCGAGTATCAACTTAATGCTATATTCGGTTTTCAAAACTTTGGGAATCGGGCAACCTCGCCCGACTTCAATGAGGCTCCAAATGGCGGATAGGTCAATCAAGACAGCCTTTGGGTATCATCGATGATGTCCTTGTTCGTGTTGATAAGTTCATCTTGCCGGCCAACTTCGTGATACTAGATTGTGAGGTGGACATTGAAGTCCCAATTATTCTTGTAAGACCTTTCCTAGCAACGGGGAAGGCTTTGGTTGATGTCGAGGTGGGAGAGTTGACCTTCCAAGTTGGTGATGAAAAAGTGGTGTTCCATGTGTGCAAGTCTATGAGGCAACCAAATAGTACTGAGGTTTGCTTTGCGGTGATAGTGGATGACACAAGCGCAATGATCAATGTTGAAGACCCACTTGAAGCGGTGCTTCTGAACATGGAGGCTAATGATGATGTCGGGAGAATTGAATGTGTAAATGCTTTGCATGGTATGGGCTCATACTCTTATGAGCCTAGGAAGTTATCATTGTACCTTGAGAATCGTATAACTCCCCCAACAAAGCCATCTATTGAGGAGCCACCGGTGTTGGAGTTGAAACCACTTCCTCATCACCTCAGGTATGAATAATTTGGTCCTAATTTCACTTTGCCTGTTATTCTTTCATCTTGCTTAACTAACTTGCAGGTTGACGCCACTTTGGCGGTACTCCAAAAGCGCAAGCGGGCGATTGGATGGACGTTGGCGAATATTCAGGGTATAAGCCCCGCTTTTTGCATGCATAAGATCATTTTGGAGGAAGATGCAAGGACGTCTCTTGAACACCAAAGAAGACTAAATGAATCTATGCAAGAGGTAGTCAAGAAAGAGGTTATCAAGTGGTTGGATGCCAGTGTAATCTACCCAATATCGGATAGTTTATGGACCTCCCCGGTCCAATGTGTGCCAAAAAAGGGGGGTATGACGGTCGTTGGACCTTGAGAATCGTAAAACTCTCCCAACCTAGAGGTAGATAATTTTGATGTGTGGGGCATTGATTTCATGGGACCGTTTGTAAGCTCTTGTGGGAACATGTATATTCTCGTGGCGGTGGATTATGTCTCAAAGTGGGTTGAAGCCGTTGCTCTTCCCAACAATGAAGCCCGGAGTGTCGTGGTATTTTTGAAAAGGAAAATCTTCACTAGGTTTGGAACCCCTCGTGCTATCATTAGTGATGGGGGGTCCCATTTTTGCAACAAGGCCTTTGGCTCTTTGCTCGCCAAATATGGAGTTAACCACAAGGTGACTACCCCCTACCATCCTCAAGCAAGCATCCAAGTGGAGGTTTCAAACCGGGAAATTAAGAGTACTTTGTCCAAAACAGTGAATGAAAATAGGACCGATTGGTCAAAGAAATTGGATGACACTCTTTGGGCTTATCGGACGGCTTATAAGACTCTGATTGGTATGTCTCCATATCGATTGGTGTTTGGTAAGGCTTGTCATCTCCCGGTGGAACTAGAACATAAGGCTATGTGGGCATTGAAAAAATTGAACTTGGAATGGGATGTTGCGGCAAACCTTCGAGTGGAGCAATTGATTGAACTTGATGAGTTTAGATTCCATGCTTACTCCAGCTTGTCCTTGTATAAGGACAAGATGAAGTACCTCCATGATAAGTATGCTCAGGGTAAAGAATTCAAGGTAGGCGACATGGTTCTTCTTTTCTCGGTTAAGGTTATTTTCGGGGAAGCTCAAATCCAAATGGAGTGGACCTTTTGAAGTGGTCTTTGTAACTCCCTTCGATGCTCTTGATCTTAAACACAAGAATGGTGAAGTGTTTAGGGTAAATGGGAATCGTGTGAAGCACTATTTGGGAAGATTTATGACAGCCACGTGGTGGGACTTATTCACTTGAAGTGATATACTGGTAACATGCGTCGTGTCGCGATGTTAAATCAGGCGCTTCTTGGGAGGTAACCCATGTCTTTTTCTTACTTTTTATTTTATTATTTTTCTATTGTAGACTAGGATTTTTGAACTCATGGTTTGTGAGATGTTGCAGGGATAATGTTGAACCAGTGCAGGACAAAAGTAGAAATTTTTTAGGTCTCTGAAGTTTGCATACACGTCCGCGCACCAAAACAGTGCGGTCCGCGTAGGATGGTGAAATGGGAGCTGGGTCTCTGAAGTCAGCTACGGGGTCCGCGTGACATTTTTGTGCGGTTCGCGCAGGAGAAGCCCAAAATACATGCTCTCTGAAGTTTCCCACGCTGCCGCATGACGAAACAGCGTGGTCCACGTGGGCTGATCAGCCAATTGAGAAAGCTGGACATCCAGCGGGGTTCGCGGCCATTTCTGTGCGGCCGCGCTGGTGGGTAAGTGATGGGTCCCACAGTATTTTCTATAAATAGAGGCCTTGGTCTCATTTTAACCTTTTTCACAAAATTTCCACCTAAGCTCTAATTTTCATTGTTCATCAACACTACTTGCTCACAAAGTTAAAATTCATTCATCCCTTGTAACAATTCTTGCTCATTTAATTCATAGTATAATTTTTGTTTATTTTAATTGCTTCCCACCAGTAGAACTTCTTATTTCTTATCTTTATTCTTAGTTTTAATTGTTAGATTAGATTTCCTGTGTCTAGTTTGAGCAAAGGGCATGAATTCATGTTAAATAATTGAGTAGGGACACTTAGGACCCAAAATGTGAACAAAAATTGGACTTAATTACAAAATCCCGTACTCAGTTAAATTTTAGCCCTACGCGGCCACGCACCCTTTATGCGCGGTCCGTGCTTCTTCTGCTGTGTGTGCTAAGTTCTGACCTGTGCGGTCCACGTAGAATTATCATGCGGTCCGCGTTAGCCCAGCGCGGCCGCGGTCCAAAATAGTGCGGACCGCGTCAATAAGGTTCCAAGAAGACTACTTTTGGGTGATTGATATGCGCGGTCTGTGGCCCACTTTTGTGCGGTCCGCGCTGAACCGACGCGGCCGCTGTCCAAATCAGTGCGGACCACATAGGTAAGTTTAGAGAAGGGTGTGATTGGAACCTCTCAAGCGTGGTCCGCACTCCAGTTTTACGCAGTCCGCGCTCCCTCAGCGCGACCGCGTGACTCTTTTGAGCGGTCCGCGCCCCTCTACCTGTGTCACTGTGTCTGCAATTTTTAAACCCAATTGTATTGTCTAATTCACCTCATGTGCTTCTACTAACAATGTTAGACATGTATTCCTTGCAGATAATGGTTCAAAAGCATGGGGGCAAAGAAAAACAACCCGGGAGAGGTGGTTCCTCCCGAGGGGGCAAAGGAAAGCGGGTGGTCAAATTCACTCCCCAGGTTCGGGAGAATATAAAAAAGACCCGGAAGCTTATACGGGTAGCTGATAGAGTGGCCTCACACTCTAGGTAGTGAGTATGCACCATCCTGGGATATCACTTCAGAGTCTGCCCCCACCCACATGTCCACATCATTTCAGCTCCATGATTTCCCTTCTCCTGATCATGGTGATGTAGCCACCTCCAAGAAACCAGTGAATGTAGTTTCGAACTCATCTGATGAGTCCGTAGCTAAAAGTGCAGAAGAATACTCCACCTTCCCCACAGCTACATTATCCGGGGAGAGCGGAGGATATGGTGAGGGGGATGAGCCCCAAGTTGGAGGTGTTGATAGAACAAGGAAGCCGGAAGCATGGGCTGATAGATTTGTGAGTGAAATAGCCTTCCACAGATTTCAGGAGTGGTAGACCAAAAGGAAATTGATTCCGGAGAGGCAGTTTATTGATGATGATCTTGTTCCTCTAAACCCACATGTGCAAGCACAATTCCGAACTAGAGAGGGTTGAGGCTTCTTTAAGGAGCGTTGTGAAATGGCCAATGAGAATATGGTAAAAGAGTTCTACAGCAATATTCATCATATAGTACAGGACTTAAAGGCAACGAAAGTGCGGGATACAGTAGTGTTGTTTGATGGAAAGTCACTGAATGATTTTTTGGGTTTCAACGAAGAGGACAAAACCCAATACTCATAAAAGCTGGAAATGAAAGAAGAGGTTCGTCCTTGGTTGGCCCAGCACTTGGCAGCTCCGGGTACTGTTCCAACTTGTTTGAAAGTAGGGGAGAAGATTTTGCGGAACACCCTGAACTTTGAAGCAAAGGGTTGGGTCACTTTTGTGTGTAGTAGATTTGACCCCTCTACCCACGATCACTCCATTCCCATTCCCCGTGCAGTTCTAGTGGCATCTATCATGGCGAGGTTTCTTCTAAATATGGTCAACATTATGTCGAGGGTGATTTCTACAGTTGGGCAGGAGACCAAGACGAACTATCCCTTCCCGAACACACTCTCCCTGTACTTCAGAGAATTGAAAGTGAAGAAAAAGAGGTATGATGTCAAGGTACCTCCAGTGGCCCCTTACTCCCGGTACAGTCAGTTGGGTCCGGACAACCCAAAAAGGGGCAAGAAGAATCAGGCATCCACTTCCACCGCAGCTAGCCAGTCTGAGGAGCCAGCGGTTATTGAGCTTTCCACTGAGCCTTCCACCATCCCTGCTGCCGGTGAGACATTGCCCCCAGGTCCTTCTTCTGTTGCCGGTACATCTACTTCAGCGGACCTGGTTGTTCCTTAATCGAAGACTCACCAGTTCACTGCCCACCAGCTCAGTCAGTCCCTAGCGAGTTTGAACAACTGGATGTCAGCTGCGACATCCAAGTTGTCCACTTTGACCACTGCAGTTCAGACACCGTCAGCTCCTACTACCGTTGAGATCCCTCCATCTATAGAGGAAGCACGGAAGAAGATCGTAGCCAACCAGGAAAAGATGATAGCGACACAGGAAGCCTTGACTAAGGCAGTTGGGGTACATAGCACGGCTTTGGGTAAACTAGCTCGGGAGCACAAGAAGTTGAAAAAGTAGAAGGCTTCCAAGGAGTCAGTGACGAAATTGAGAGTGGATATGGATAAGCTCATGGCGGATCAGCTACCAATTGATCTATTATTTGGGGATCCAGCTGTAGAGCCAGCAGCAGTTAAGCCACAGAAGGAAGAGCAGAGGCCTAGGAAGAAGAGGAAACTCCCTATAACTGAGGGAGTTGTAATAGAGATGGCTCCAGTTCAGGAGGCTCCCTCCACTGCTCCACCAGTTAGTCAGCCAGTTCCTGATCCGGCATTTGTCCCAGTAGAGCAGTAGCAGCAGGCCGGGGACCAGTCTGAGGTTCCTGCCAGTATAGAGGACTTGGAGGCCACTGATCAACATAGGGCGACAGATGAGGCTTGAGGGGCCATTCTATATCCTTTCTTGTATTTTGGTGCTTATTTTGATAGTTAGCATTGAGGACAATACTAGCTTTTATTCGTGGGGGTGTGGCCCTACCATTTTGATTGACATTCTGGATTACTGTATATATTTTTTTACTTTTAGCACATTCATAGTTGATACATGGTTTGTACATAATTTTTCATTATAGATGCTTTTCAACCTTATGTATATATTCATTACCCCTAGTTGTATATTCTACTCCCCTTTTGTACATATTTATTCGGTTTTTCATTTTGGTTTTCTATTTTCGTTAAAATTTTTCATTTTAGTTGCAAAGTTAGGCTCAAAGCTTTTTGTTCTGTTTTGGCGTTTGCAATAAGCCCTTGGTTTGCTTAATGCCACAGCCAAGGGTAGAGTGTTGTGCGAACCAGGTGGCTCTTCCCAATGATAGATGGTGTGACAACCTTCTTAAGGGTTTGAGTCCGTTTTTGATTTCTCATTTTGATTTTCAAGTTTTGTAGTAAGGGTACCTCAGGCAAAGCTTCACTTGGGCTTAGCACATTTGCCTTTGATCCCATGGTCAAAGACATGATGTTGTGTTTAGGATGGTGAAAGTCGTGGCCTTGAGACTCTTGTGTTGACCAAACAATCATCATGTGGTCATTTTGGGCCACTGTGCGCTTGAATCGTAACTAAGGTTGTTGTGGTCCCTCGACTCGATGTCTTTAGTGATCCTTGAGTGTGTATGGTGAGAATTCGAATTGTGAGCCCAAGTACCGAGCTGATGGTCTAGAACTTGCCCTGAATGTTTGTTGAGGCAAAATCATAGGTGGAACTTGACTTGAAAAGTAATTATAGGCTCTCCTTGATCCAAAATGCCAAATTCGAACAATTTCCATGACCTACCAATGAAATGATCCCTAGTTCACCCCTTTTGAGCCTTAAACCTTCTTCTTTCATGAACCAAAGCTAAAAGCCTATACCCGTTCTCAATTAGATCCTCTCTTGGCACCCAAATCTTCCCTTGAGTAATGGCAAATATCTAAGTTTGTGGGAGAGAGACAAGAAAGGAAACAATGTGGTAAAAAGGTAAAAAAGCAAAAGAAAAGGAAGGCAATGAAAAAGAGAAAATGACAAAAAGAAAGACAAAAAGATCAATAATAATCAAAAAGGGAATCCAAGGACAACAAAAAGTGAAAAAGGTGTGAAAAAAAGTAGACAAAAGGAGAAAAGGCTTTGAATTGCAAAAGAAAGAGTGACAAGGTGTCTCTCTAACCCCTTGAAAGAAGTGAAATACTCAAATGAGTCGAGAAAGTGTGCCAAAATGAATCAAAAGAAGTGCTTAAGGGAAGATTGAACCCAATTGAATAAAAACATGTCCCACCTTTACCCAAAAGCCTTCATAATGAATCCTCAAAAGCCCTATATGATCTTGAGTTGAGGGAAACCTATATTAGTGGATACTTACATAAGGGGAAAACATATGGTACTTAGAGCCAGACTTATGGACTTTTCTTTGAGAGAGATGAGAGAAATCCATCCACCTCGGTTTGTGTGTCAATACTCTAAAAGGTGAGGTTCACTTAGGGAGAGTTGAGGATGTGTGAGTTTGGGTTCCACAATGACCAAAGTAATTGAGAAAAGCTCTTTGATGAATATGTGTCAACTCTTGATGCTCTTATGTCACACTTGATCCACAAGTTTTCAAGGTTAAATGTGTTAATGATGCATTCACATTGAGGGCAATTGTTAGTCCCAATTGATGCTTGTTGAGGTTACTCTAGGATAGACAGGAATTACGTGGGTGTTTTCCTTTGAGGGGTAGGTCTTATTTTATTTTCTTGAGGACAAGCAAAGGTTTAAGTTTAGGGGGAGTTGATAACTGTGACTTTTACATGTTTTATACCCATTCTTGCC
The DNA here is from genome assembly GCA_026770625.1 of Nicotiana glauca. Classification (NCBI taxonomy): domain Eukaryota; kingdom Viridiplantae; phylum Streptophyta; class Magnoliopsida; order Solanales; family Solanaceae; genus Nicotiana; species Nicotiana glauca. The sequence continues at coordinate 108,828 of MU684099.1, forward strand.
TAGGCTTTGTCCGTGAATTGTCATAAATTAGTCCCAAAAGGCTTACAAGTTGCGTTTGATTGCAGGTTTGAGCGACAAGATGACAAATGTCAAAGATTGGCTCAAAAAGGAGTGAAATTTGCCAAGTATCAAAAGACTAGTGAAATGGGGAACAAGATCCTTGCGCGGTCCGCACTGATGTGCCACGCGGCCGCGCAGAAGAGTTCAGAGACTGCCTAAGTCCATGTAGACCTGCTCGGTCCACACTGATTTACCACGCGGCCGCGCAGAAGAAGTTAAGAGAAGGTGTAATTTCCATGCTAACCTGCATGGTCCACACTCCTTTCTACGCAGTCCGCGCCAAGAGGAATTCAGAGACTCAGTAATTCAATGCAAAAGCTCACGCGGCCGCACACCAAAATAGTGCGGTCCGCGCGAATAAAGTTCAGGGAATGTGGACTTTTGTCAAGTTTTCCACGCGGTCGCGCCCAATTTCTACGCAGTCCGCACCTCTCAGCCAACGCGGCCACGCAACCTTTGTGAGCGGTCCGCGCCCCCAGTTTCAGAAGCAAGATATTACGGCATTTTCGCGCGGTCCGCGCAGACCCGTAGGGGTATTTTTGTCCATTTTTTCCTGTGTATTATAAATAGAACATTTTACTTTTTTAGGTTGAGGATTGTATCAGATATAGCTGCTGCGCTCGTGAGACTCAAGTTTTAGCCTATTTTGGGCAATCTTATCTTGTTTTATCATAGATTCTTGTAGATAAACTTTGTAGTGAATTAATATGTTGATTTTATCTACTATTTCTTCAATTTCTGTTCCAATTATGTCTAGCTAAACCCATTATCTAGGGTTGTGGCTCAACCCTAGTGTGGGTAACTAATAGGTGAGATTGTTTAATGCTTGAATGATGTTGGGTGTTTGCTATTTGGGATAATGTGATGGTTTAATTAGGATTTGGTGGTTGCAAACACTGAGTCTAGCTTAGTGGGTCTTGACTCTTCTTGAGAAAGAGTGTCTATTACTCCAAAATTGACCCAACAAGGAATTGGGATGGACCCATGAGAATGGTAGTCCCAATTAACGTGTTAAACCTCGAGAGAGTAATTACCCAACCTGAACCCTAAGTTGCTTGGGCATATTGGCCTATCCAATTGGTCTCGAGAGAGTCAGTTGGGCAAAATCATTCTCTCTACCGAGAGGTGTGAGAGTGAGTGCAATCGTGCAACGGTTATAGCATAAGCCCCATAATCATCATTCTTGTATTAGAAATCTCTACCAGTTAGTTGACCACCTAGGTAAATGCCACAAACCTTGTGCTTTTCTCTATCTTGCATACAATCTAGAATCAATATTTTAGTATAACTTAGTTTTAATTAGTAGTTGTTAAATTGTAGTTGATAATTATAAAAAAAAACCAAAAATGGTAGAAGTACAATTAGGAGCCAAAACGCATCTCTAGACTATGCAATTACTCAACTCCCTTTTCTAGCTCCCTGTGGAAATTGACCCCGATACCACTATTGGGTAAAAGTATTAGCGCCCACTCTTCCTAAGGTTGAGTCTGCTGTGATCATAGGCCTTGGATAAGGTAAAGATTATTCAGGAAAGGCTTCGTTCAGCTTAGTCCAGGCAAAAAATCTATGCAGATTGTAAGGTTCGATATGTAGCTTTCATGGTCAGTGAGCGTGTGTTGCTCCGAATGTCGCCTATGAAGGGCGTGATGAGATTTGTGAAGAAGGGAGAGCTTAGCCCTAGGTTCGTTGGTCCGTTTGAGATTCTTGATCTAGTGGAAGAGGTGGCTTATAGACTTGCATTGCCGCCTAGCTTATCAGCCGTACATCCAGTTTTTCATGTATCCATGCTTCGAAAATATCATGGCGATCCAGCCCATGTGTTAGATTTCAGCACTATCCAGTTGGACAAATACTTTTCTTACGAGGAGGAGCCGGTGGCTACTTTAGACCGGTAGGTTCGTCAGTTGAGATGCAAAAGTTTTCCCTCTGTTCGTGTTCAGTGGAGAGGTCAGCCTCCTGAGGCTTCGACCTGGGAGTCCAAGTCTTGATATGCGAAGCTGTTATCCCCATCTATTCCCCAACTCAGGTACTTCCTCCTTATGTCCGTTCGAGGACAAACGGTTGTTTTAGAGGTGGAGAATGTGACGACCCAAAGGGTCATGTCACGACCACAATCCCGGTCGTGATGGCGCCCAACACAATTGCTAGGCAAGCCCGACCATTTTACACTCTCAACCCGAGCATGAAGCTCAAAACCAATTGTTTAAATATCATTAACAACAATGAAGCGAAAAGATTAAGCTGATTGATAGATATAAGCTGAATATCACGATAACACAGAATATACTCCCAAAAACCTGGGGGTCATGAGTCTAGTGCCTCTAACAATACAGCGTGACAAGACTCCAAATAGTACAATGTCTCAAAACTATGGAAAGATAATAAAAGAGATAGGGGAGGAGTCGGGTCCTGCGGACGTCAAGCAGCTACCTCGACAACTCCTGAGAAGCTCTGAAGCAGCAAATAGCTCAACTATGCTCCCGGGACACC
>MU684107.1:21496-40893 GCA_026770625.1 Nicotiana glauca
TTTCCCCCATCAACCAACCGACACTATCCCCTCCTTCTCTTCCTCTCTCTAAAATTCTCTCTATTTCTCTCTTCTCCTTCATCCATCTTCTTATCCAACCTCCATCAACACAACTCACCCTTCACTTCCTCCATTCACGTAAGTTTTTTTTCCCTCTTCTATTTCTTTCTTTAAGTAGTGCAGTTTAATTATTGTTAGTTTTAGTAAACCCTAGTTAGAATTAGTGTAAAGTTTTAATTTTTGCTTTCTTTTATGCTTTATATTGTTGTATTTGTGTTTGTGGGTTTATTTAGTGCTAAATTGCTTGGGTCCCCATTATTCTATAATTGTGAAGTGGTGTTGGTAGTTTGGAGGCCTAAACTATATTTTTGTCGTGTAGTATAGTATTGGGTCAGGTGATAACCGAAATTTCGGTATTGTGTTGTATATTTTTGGGGTGTTTTAAGCCCAACTTAGGTTTGGGGTGTTGTAATTGATGGTTGGGATATTGTAATTGATAGTTGATAATGTGTATTTGATGGGTGGTATGGTTATAGTTGATATATGGTGGTGTTGTATTTCATGTGTAACATTGAAAGGAGTAAGTGTGGGGTGTATTATGCCGGAAGCGGAAAGAAAAATAGTGGGGCTATTGTGGAGGTTATTATGAATGAATTGAGGGAAAGTTTTTGGTGTCATCGAGAGGTGAAGTCTGAGTACCCATCCGATTGGCACTAGTTAAGGCACATTTGATGTTTATGTTGATTCCGTGCAGGTCACATGGCTCCTAAAAGACACAGGCGATCTGGCGGTCCATCCCAACGACCTACTTATGATGAGTCCAGGTTCCAATCGGAACTGGCGGAGGACGACTTCAACGCCGAGGCTACAAAGACCTTCCTCCATGAGATCCCGATTGATCGGGTAGCCCTCCGAGCCAAAAAGGTAGAGATGTATGAAGAAATACGGAGGCAGGAAATGGAATTCTTATTTAACGACCCTGCCCCAGTTAACAAGATGTTGGTTCGAGAATTTTACGCCAACTGCCCATTGCACTTGGGTAGAGAGGTGATTGTTCGGGGTACGGTGGTCAGTGCTACAGTTCCAATAATTCGTCAGGTGTTGCGGCTGCCTCCGTTCACCAGTGACGTCGACTATTACCATGATAGGCCAGGATGACATGGGAGGTCATGACGGATGTACTTTGCACCAGGGGGTGACCCATTTGGATACGTGACCAAATAACCCTCAACTCTAACTCTATCACACACTTTGCCAAATGTTGGTTGACTGTTATATGAAGCAGGTTCCTGCCATCCAGCAATACAACGGATGTGAACTTCAATCGGGCACTGTTGACTTGGTTCTTTATGACAAGAAAGGATTTTGATGCGGCCCGGATAATTGGTGATGAAATGGTCATACGGGGACCGCTGCTGACAAAGGGATTCTATTACCCTTCCTTAGTGACCACACTGTGCTTGATGAGAAACATACCCACCAATCCTGCCGATGGAGATTTGCCACCCAAAGCAGCATTCAAAGCTTCTTCCATCAGAGTGGGACGGGGAATAAGGACCACAATTGAGATAGATGACGAGGATGATGATCCGGTCCCTCTTGCTCCATCCAGGAGGTCCGCTGTCAGTGTCAGACCATCTAGATACACTTATTCTGGGACTGGCATATCCAGATCACAGTCCACCAGGCCTATACTGTGGTCCATGGAAGAAGAGGTTGTGGATCTCCGCACCTCTGTGGATGGATTGCACACAAGGATGGATGCTATGTCCCAGAGGCAATCAAGGTCTGAGAGCCGGTTCATGTCCTGGTTCCGTGCATTGGGGAGAGCCTGCCATGTCGACCCCAGCACTGTCTCCGACTCTGACTGAGTCTCAGGGAAGTCTTCTAACCCTTCTGATCTTTACTTTATTTAAATGTCATGGGGACATGCCATGATTTTAATTGTGGGGTGAGAGACTTGCTCTGTTTGTATGTTGTATTATGTATAGCTGTAATGTAGTGTAGCGTTAGTGTTGTATATATTTGATTAGGTCTATATTAAGATTAGCTGATTTGGCCCAACGACGGACACTTGTCGACGGGTCTCTTGAGGGTTAAAGTCGGAACTAATTATAAAAAATAAAAATAAAAACAAAGTTAGAGGACTCTTCCTGATAACGGACTATGTGGACAGTATTCTTGAGGGAAGTAGTCCATGTAGAAATATTTTTTTTATTTTATTTTCTTCTTTTAGGTAGTGTAATACCTCCCCCTTGGTTTTTCTTTTGACCACGGTTTTTTTCCAAGGGTTTTTCTTGAACCGGGTTAGGTAGATTTTTTTGTTTTGTAGTTTTAGGATTAGATGGGTGAAGGTCAGAATGTAACCCCAAATGTGCAAGCTTGCAAATAACTAAAAAGAACTTGAGAGTGTGACGTCTAAGCTTGTTTGTAGACTCATAATATATGCCTTAATTTTGCACATCTTGTCTTGCTTGAACACTCGTATGATTGTGTTGATAAACTGATTCAGAATGAGCTACATGCTAAGTGTTTGTGAGTTGTTACTTGCATCATATGCTTGCATATAATACCTAGAACTTGCCCTGTGTGTGTGCAAAGCGAAATAGAAGTTTGGTTTTAGAGATGATTGAGGCATTTCTTTGTGCAACCCTTTATACTTGAGAATCCACCTGTGCATATTACCATAGTTAACCCCTTTGAGTCTGAAGCATGTTCTTTGATAACCTTATAATGATCTAAATCGCTGTGTTTGAATAAGCTAATTGTTTGAACCTTTACCTCCTAGAAGCACTTGAATCGCTAAAGAATATACAAAAGTCAAAGTGTGGGGTAGTAGGGAGTTAGTGAAAAAAAGGGAATCAAGAATGAAGGTTTGATTGGTGAACTGGCATTGTACAATAAATCTCTTAAAAAAAAAAAATCCAGTTGTACCTAAAGAAAAGTGGGGGTTACAAGTGAAATAAAATGTGGAATAATGATTGGGTTGAGCATAAAGGTGAAATAAAAGGAAATGTGTATTAAAAGTACTTAGGGAGGTTAGTCACTATATCCAAATATATCCTTCCCGTCCCTTAGCCTACATTACAACCTATAAAGACCTCTTGATCTTTGACTGAATGGCTCGATTAGTAGAGTATTACACTAGGGGCAAGCTTATGGTGTGTCTGTGTGGCATGTGAATGATTTTTGCTGAGAGTGAGTGAATTCTTTCTATATATGGTTCCTTGTTGTTGAACTTTATGTGTGTGGAACTTTTCTCAAATTTTGTTTGTGTGAGGGCATGTGACTCAGGAAGAAAAAGTGAGTCTTCACTTCTGTTAGAGTAATTAGAGTGAGCACAAGTGTGTCTTGGCATGAGAGTTTGCATTTGAGACATAATTGTGCACTGCTTAGGTCGATCATTGATAATAGTGGGTGTGACATAAATTGGGGCAACGCATTGAACAGTTAGGCCTAGAAGGGTGGTTTAGTTTGCTCGAGGACGAGCAAAGGTTTAAGTGTGGGGTGTTGATAATAGGTAAATTTGACTATAATCACACCTTAAATAATCACCTTCTTGTGTAGTTTTAATGCTAAAAGTGATAACAAAATGCTCTTATTAGTGTTTTTCATGGTTTGCAGGTGATATATGTATAAGGAAGGCTAAGGAGCAGTTTTGGAGTCAAAAATTGGAAAAAAGAGGCCAAATGTGTAAATTCCCAATGAAGCTACGCCCTGCCAGCCCTCAGGATTAAGAAGAGCAGTTTGGCCGCGGTTCTACCGCGACCGCGGCAGAACCGCGGTGGAAGGCAGCTTCAGAACCTTAGAAGTTCAGAGAGGGTGATTGGCTGCGGTTCTACCGCGACCGCGGCAGAACCGCGGCAGGCGCAGAAACTTCAGGGGTCAAAGTGTCAAATTCGGGATTTTTAGACCTAAACCCTATTTAAAATATTAGACTTCGCCCAAAAGAGGCATGTAATGATTTTTAGGGTTTCTTAGCAAGGAAAACCATTGTGAGAGAATACTTAAAAACATCTTTCTTCTTTACTTTTGATTTTTTAATGATGAATTCTATCTTAGCGTATTTACCCATAGCCATGAGTAGCTAAATTCGTTGTCTAAGGTTTTGATGGAACCTACTGGGTGACGAACTTCTTGTTTATGTGAATACAAATTGCTAGTTTAATCTCTATTTGTTCAACTTCGTGTTTGTTGTAGTTAATTGACAGGATCCTCAATTAACTGTGCCTATTTAGTGTGCATAACTTGGAAAAGAGAGCATATTTAGGTTATTGTTGAACAACACCACTCCTAGATTATTAGAAGAATCTATAATTGCGGGTTTAAAGGCGGGACTAGGGATGACAAAGCCTTAGGTGTAATCTAAAGTGAATCGTGCTAAATAAAGTAAGCTAGTGTATCTTGGGAGAGTGCAATAGTAAATTACTGTGATTGCTCGGGAGAGATTTACGGTAAGATTAGCGTTCATGATTGATAGAGATACTTTGGTAAATTTGTATGAGCATAAATAGAAGGGATTCCATCAATAGGGGAAATCATTACCTTAGCTTTTTCTCATTATTGTTTACAATCTCATTAGTTTAGTTTACAGTTATTTAGTTACTTGCAAGCGTAGTTGTTAAAGAACATTCAACTGAAATTTGAATATTTGGGAAACTAGTCTTGAAGAATTCGTGGGTCTGAAGATAGTGGTTGATAGGTACCCTGGGTGTAATACTCGGGTTATATTTGCAACGTCTGCAGAGTCTTTTGATAAGGCATAGTTGGGCGTGATCATGTGCCATGGTGGGCTTTATCCTATTCACAATGATTTTTGTAATTGTCTTGTAAATAGTATTACAGAGCCCAATGGGTCTGAAATTTTTCAACATTGAGGCTTGAGGGACTTTTGGAATGAGGCACAAGAGTGTCTGGTTCATGGTACTGTCCATGGACCCTGTGTCAAAGAACTGCTTGCAAAATTCTGTGACAAATTCACCTACAATATCTTTGGTAAAAGAAGGGATGAAGGCCATCAGGGCCAGGGGATTTGAATGGACTATTGGAGAAGATGGCTTTTTTTATTTCAGACACATGGAGGGGTCTGTCCATGAATGTCTTGTGGCTTTGGAGCAGGGCAGTTTCCATGGTGGAGTGGCTAGTAGTTGCCCAAGGCACTTCTGAGTGGGAAGTGGTGTACATGTTAGTGAAGAAATCAACAATGGTTGGCTGGATCTCCTTTTGATCGGTGATCCACTTACCATTGTCTTCTTTAAGGGAGAGGATCCTATTTCTCCTTCTTCTATTCAGGGTAGAAGTATGGAAGAACCTAGTGCTGGCATCACCTTCATTGAGCCAGTTGATCCTGGATTTCAATTCCAAAATTCTTCCTCATTTTTTAGGATGAGGTTCAGCGCATTGTTGAGCTCAGATTCAAGGTTTTGCAGGAAGCTACTGAATTGGTAGCTGGCTGACTTTTGGATGCCATTGATTATGGCTAAGAGTTTATTCTTTTGAAGAAAAATGTTACCAAAGACCTATTTGTTCCATTTTATTCCCAGCTTTTTGAACTCATCAATGGATTGGAGGAGGGTGGCCTGATCTTTGAAGGCTTGTGTGATGATATTGGGGAATGAGGGATGGCTAGCCCACATAGTTTTCAAACCTGAAGAGCCTGTTTGACTTATTACAAGGGGGGCCTTCCATTTCGATTTTCAAGGGGTAGTGATCTGAGTGGGTCCTAGGAAGGTGTTGTACACTTGCCTCAGGGTACTGTTTAATCCAGCATTCATTAGCAAAACACATATCTATCCTTTCTAGAATTAGTGTATTACAGTTGGAATATCTTTTGTTGGTCCATGTGTATTTGCTACCTTTGTATCCTAGGTCAATTAGGTGACACTTATTAATGCAGTTCCAGAACTGATTACTACGGCTAGGGTTTATTGGGTTACCCCAAACTTATCTCTGGCCTTCAAGACTTCATTGAAGTCTCCACCATTGGTAGTTCTAGCTATAGTAATTAACTGCTCCCACAGGAGTTTTCTTTCAGACAGGATATTGCTAACATAAATAGCAGAGAATAACCAGGGAGATTGGTCGAGGTCTTACCTTCACCATTGCATGGATTCCTTGTGGGGTGGTGGCTACTTCTTCTACGGTTACCAGGAGTTCCTTTCACATAAATACTATTCCCCCAGAAGTGCCCATAGATGGGTATTGGATAATCATATCAAAGTCAAGAGTTTTAGCCAGCGTCTGGTGATCAGCCATCTTAGTTTCCAAAAGGATAAGCACTGTCGGCCTGTGCATTTTAACCATTTTCAGGTAGTGCCGTTTGAACTCCGCACTATTACCCCCCCCCCAACATTCTATATGATGTAGTTCATCATTGGAGATGTTGGTGAAGGTTGAGACCCTTCCTGAGGGCTCGATTAGCCTGGTAGGCTGGGCACTAGAAGTGGTGGAGACCTCATCTTCCGACTCAAAATTAGGGTTAGGTTCAATAGTGGCTTTGGTGGTCCTTGTGTTTGGGCTGACACTAGGCTCAGTCCGCATTTGGACATCTATTTGGGACATAATACCACTATTACTTCGCTCGTCTCTGTGTTGAATTCTATTGACCTCACTGAGTCTAGCATGATCGAATCGATCCTTGGTGTTGGGTAGTTCTGCTCTAGTTTCGCTGTAGTATCCTTCTTCTTGAGAATCTCCAGTGCTGTGGAGACTTCTTGGTGGATGTTCTGTAGTGGGGGGGGAGGAAGTTGACTTCTTTGGAGTCGATGGCCTGTGTTTTTGTGGAGGGTTGATCTGGGTGAAGGCAGGTTCCGCACCTGTCATCAGATCTGGGAAGAAGGGGAGGGATTGAAAGCTTTGAAGTATGTGACTGTTCAAGGCTTGGGGATCGGTAATCGAAGGGGGGTTGTCGCTGTTGGCCATCGACTGCTATAGGAGTGGGCCAAATGCCGTCAACGCTTTGTTGAGAGCTTCCACTGTCACTTTTTCTAGGTGAGCTGGGTTTTGTACTATCAAGGTGATGGTCTTGTTGTCGACAGTGAAGTCGTATGAGAGGCCTTGTCCCTGCAAGGAAACCTCCAACCAGGAGGTCGGTTGGTGGTCCGGTGGCAGTAGCTGGGTGGAGATGGTGGTGGGAGTCTGGTCTTTTGCCATTTTGGGCTTTTTTGCTTTGCTACTTTGGGAAAAAGTGTGTAGGGGTTAATAGGCTGATTCCCTATCATAAATCCCCCTAATGTCACATCTTGGATAGTGGAAGGGTTGCCTTGTTTTGGGATTAGGGAATTAGGCTGCTCATTAATGCGGGATGTAATGGAGGTGAACTTTGGGGTCTTTTCAGTTGAAGATGGAGAAGGTTGCAGATAGGGCACTCGATTGCCATGACTGCCTTTTGGGATTTCTCCATTAGAGGGCGACGCAGTAGCTGTGGTAGAGGGAGCGTAGGTAGTGATAATTGGATTGGGTTGTTCGTGACCGGTAGTGCCTGAGGCTTCTTGGACCCTGGATTAGGTGAGGGCGGCCCCATTTGGCACATTGCATAGGGAGATGATTGGGGCTTTGGTAATTGGACTTGATTCTGCGTGGGGGCTGGGCTGATGGTCTGAAATGGTGGGGTCGTCTAAGTTTCACCCCGCTTTCCTTTTGTTGAGCTCAGATTCAAGGTTTTGCAAGAAGCTACTGAATTGATAGCTGGCTGACTTTTGGATGCCATTGATTCTGGCTAAGAGTTTATTCTTTTGAAGAAAAATGTTACCAAAGACCTCTTTGTTCCATTTTATTGCCAGTTTTTTGAACTCATCAATGGATTGGAGGAGGGTGGCCTGATCTTTGAAGGCTTGTGTGATGATATTGGGGAATGAGGGATGGCTAGCCCACATAGCTTCAAACCTGAAGAGCCTGTTTGGCTTATTAGTAGGGGGCCTTTCCATTTCGATTTTCAAGGGGCAGTGATCTGAGTGGGTCCTAGGAAGGTGTTGTACACTTGCCTCAAGGTACTATTTAATCCAACATTCATTAGCAAAACACCTATTTATCCTTTCTAGAATTAGTGTATTACAGTTGGAATATCTTTTGTTGGTCCATGTGTATTTGCTACCTTTGTACCATAGGTCAATTAGGTTACACTTATTAATGCAGTTCCAGAACTGATTACTACGGCTAGGGTTTATTGGGTTATCCCTAAACTTATCTCTGGCCTTCAAGATTTCATTGACGTCTCCACCAATGAACTAGTTGTCATTGGTAGTTCTAACTATAGTAATTAACTGCTCCCACGGGAGTTTTCTTTCAGACAGGATATTGCTAGCATAAATAGCAGAGAATAACCAGGGAGATTGGTCATGTCTTACCTTCACCATTGCGTGGATTCCTTGTAGGGTGGTTGCTACTTCTTTCACGGCTACCAGGAGTTCCTTTCACATAAACACTATTCCCTCAGAAGAGCCCATAGCTGGGTATTGGATAATCATATCAAAGTCAAGAGTTTTAGCCAGCGTCTGGTGATCAGCAATCTTAGTTTCCAAAAGGATAAGCATTGCCGGCCTGTGCAGTTTAACCATTTTCAGGCAGTGCCGTTTGCACCTTATTGGGAAAGTGACAATCTTCCACTGGCTCTCTTCCGGTGGGAGGTTTGTTGGTGGATGTTCTTGTGTTCCATAAGTTGTAGTGGCTGGACCTTAATTGTATGGGCATCTTATGGCGATGTGTCCTATCCTGCCACAGCCTGTGCATAGTGTTCCATCCCCTTCATGGATCACTGTCTGTTTGTGATCACCAATGATCACTGATGTTTCCATTAGCGATTCAAGTGGGACTTGGATGCATATACATGCATATCTCCCTCTTAGGGTAGAAGAGGTACATTGGTCAATTTTTAGTAATTTACCTAGTTTCCTCCCAACTTTCTCTAGTATAACTGTGTCGTAGAATTCTGTTGACAGTTGGGGTAGTCGTATCCAGTTGGCAGTAGAGGTAAGTGTGGCTTCTTGAGCAACAAACTTAGGGTCCTATTTACAGACAAAGAGAAAGTGGCCAGATACAAACCATGGTCCTAAGTGTAATGCTTTCACCATGCTTTCCTCCAAGCTAAATTTTACTATGAAGAAGTCTCATTCTAGGTCAATCAAATTAACTGTTCAGATGGCTTCCATAGCTCAATTAGTTTCGAGCGTAGCATATGGTGGGGCATCTTCCTTTTGAAGACCTTGATAATCACTGAGAATTTCCATGGCTTGTAAAGTCTTTCCTTTTCTTTTAGGGATATGGGAATGAATACTTCAATATGTTTTCCTTTAATCCTTTATGGGGTTGATTGGTGCTCCATGTCGTAGTAGTTGGCTTGGTTACAGTCTTGCTTATCTAAGAGCATTTCCATATAGGAATGGTGAGGTAGTTCTACCTCCATTTGAGTTTGTTTATCCGGGGGTTCCGGTGGAAGGGGTGGTTTGATCAATGTTGGTTCTATGGAAAAAGGCTTGGTTTGGAGTTGAGTGAGCGATTTCAGACCCATCGATCTGACATTGGAAACTTAAGACCCTCTATTTTCAACTTCAGATGCAAGGTGATTAAACTTTAGAAATTTTGTAAAATTTGACTATTATTTAAATATGGGTCCTTAAATGGCTATTTGTGCACTTCGGTCCTATAAAACAATGGACAAGCCCAATTACATAGTCCCAGTACAAACCTGTTTCCCCAACAAAAACCTGTTTTTTAGTTTCATCTTCTTCTAACAAGAAACCGCCATTGTTACCAACGAAAAACTTTTTTCACAGCAATAGCGAAAGTGAAATATGGCAGAGCCTAATACATCTCTCGAGACGAGCGAAAAAATAAGCAGGTGATTTCTATTTTTTTTGTTGGTATTTCAGGGTTCTGGTACTAATGGAGCACATAATATTGAATTTTTTTAATGTGAATGAATAATACAGGCAAGCTCCTCAGTTACTTACAGTATTAAAGGAGATGAAAGAAGGATTGAATACAGTGAGTTCAAAAGGACAAGCTTTAACTGCAAAGGTTGGTTTTTTTTTTAAATTTTTTTAATTAGTGTAAAGATCCAATAGTTATTGCTTTCCCCCCTAATTCAATGCAATTACTGCTGTTTTTATGCTGATTTCTTGACTGGGTATGTTTTATTTTCTGTAATTTCATTCATATAGTTCAATCTTGATATTTTAGCTGGTATTATAATCATGGTGTCTATTGCTTCTGTTTTCCTTCATTTCTTTTTTCACATAATTTTCAGGTTGATTGTATTCTATTTTTTGAGGGGGTGTATTTTATTTTTCGTTAAGCTTAGATGAAGCTGAGAGGATTTATATAAAGCAGACCTTAACTTGTTTGGGACTAAGGCGTAGTAGTAGGTGTTGTTGTTTATGTTTTGGCTTAAGGTCTTCTGACTTTAGGAATTAAAGTTTCTGCTTTCTTTGTTTTTCCTCCTTTTTCCCCTTTCATTTTTATGTTTTTGGGCGGTTGAGAGGTGAAATGGAGGAAATAGAAGAAGCTAACATGGCTGTAGTTGAAACTTGCCATAGAATTATTAGTCTTTTATCTTAAGCCCCATGATCAGAATCAGCATGGGAATTTATTAGTTAGAAAAACTGGAGAAGCACAAGTTCAAGAATGTTGTCACTCTTTTGAATTTAACTTTAGGTCATGCAAAAGTGAGGAAAGTGAACAACTTTAAGACCCCTTTACCTTATAACATCCTTGTGGAAAACCCAAGTTGCAAAATTGGTGATCAGCACAAAGCACTTTGGTTACTTTGGTTACTTCCTATCGACTTCTTGCAAACCGAGTCCTAGAGATAGGTGCTAATGTGAAAAGCAATCTAACTTTGGGAAGCCCTTCGCTAGAATTAAGCTCAAATAGTAGAAATCCCTCAAATTTAGGCTAACTAACGCCTTTGCCGAGCTATAACTATCTTCAGTAGCAACAACAACGGCGGTTTCTTGTTATTCATTTCGGCTACTTTCATCTTCATAGGATGTTGAGATGGATGTGCGGGCATACTACACTGGACAAGATTAAGAATGAAGATATTCGGGAGAGGGTGGGCGCTGCTCCCGTGGACGACAAGATGTGGGAAGTGAGGCTTAGATGGTTCGAGCACGTGCGGAGGAGAAGCTTAGATGCCCCGGTTAGGAAGTGTGAGCGGTTGGCTTTGGTAGGTACGAGAAATGGTAGAGGGCGGCCTAAGAAGTATTGGGGCGAGGTGATCAGGCAGGACATGGCGCGATTCAGATTTCTGAGGACATAGTTCTTGATGGGAACGTGTGGAGGCCGAGCATTAAGGTTGTAGGTTAGGGGATAGTCGAGCATTTTTCCCTCTTTGTACCAGGTAGTCTGATATAGTTTTGTCTAGGTCTGTTAGCGGTCTATGTTGTGTTCACACTATTTTTTTTGTTTTGCATAGTTTTGTGTTATTGCCTTTCCACTTATTTGTTGTTTCTTACACTGTTATAATTTTTTTTTGGTTTCTCTTGTTGTTACAGACTTATTCTTTTGCTTCTTTTCTCATATTGTTGTCTCTTCTGTTAAGTCGAGTGTCTCTCGGATACAACCTCTTTACCCTTCCGGGGTAGGGGTAAGGTCTGCGTCCCAGACCCCACTAGTGGGATTTTACTGGATGTGTTGTTGAATTCGTCAGAAAAAAACAATTTATAGACTTCAAAATAAAAAAGGTAAGGTTACAGGCTGTTTTAGGGATGTGTTGAAATCATGTGAAATTACAAAAACTGTTGATTCTTTTCCAACATTATAAGTATTGACGGACAGAGTTACTCAATACCTGTACAGAGATGTCTGCAAGTTGTCCCAGACACCATTATTAGGAGAAAAAAATAATCTAAATGGATTACCAAATAGTCATGTTTAATTAGTTATTGTCAATATACTTGCATTCTTTTAGCAAAAGGTAAGTTTTATGATGAAATCAGCACTAAATTGGTTCTGTAGATTACATCCGAAAAAATAGAAACCAAAACATAGGTCCCTTCTAATTGTGCAGGGAACTAATAATGTCTACCAAAGTTTCAACATCACTTACTAGCTCTAAATTATACCAAAAAATAATATGCTGTAGACATTAGCTTTTGTCTTCAAAATATGATTTCCTTTCTCTTCAAAGCAGCTTCATTGCATTATCTTCAAAATGAGCCAATATACTTAATTTGGTTTATAATTTGTCTGGATTTTCCCAACTTGTATATGTTGGAGTATATGGACAGAAAGGAATTCCAGGTGTTTTGAAGGAATCTCAACTTCCACCAGCCGTCTGAAGTCTACGTGTCTAACGAATCTGTTTAGTTGGAGCAAACTTTCCCCTGTAAATGATGTTATTCCCCTCTTAGATTTTATTAGCTCCCTTATCATGGCTTAGAGCCTTTCTTTTGTTTATTGGTCTTGGTTAACTCAAGTTTCATAGCTTTTTGTCTTTTAAGAGTTAACCAAAGACTTACACTTTGTATCCTTTTTGGCATCTTCTTGATGCATTCAATGAAACATCTTATTTCATCAAAAAAAAATTGTCTGGATTCCTTTTGTTATTGCTATTGAGATTTGTATATAGTTAGGATAAGTGTGAAATTTAGATAACTTCTAGTTAGTTTACCTTATTTATTTTTTGAATGAAATGGACTTGGAGCCTGTTACCTAACATTTTTCCATTTAAGCAACTATATTTGTTGGATTTTCTAACTGTATGAACTGGCCAGTGGCCACGTGATAGATGTTAGCACCGCTTATAAATGATCTTCCCAGTTAGTACGCATGTTGGTTTTATGTTACTTATCGTCTATGTCTAATCATCCCAAACTGCATGTATCAATAAACCAACTCTTTGCTATATTGAAATACTTGCTTGGTCTTCAAATGACATATAACGCTTTTGTAACTAGGTCAACTAGGTCACAGATAATATTGAACTGCTGGGTACTCACTGATTAAAAAAAAATCAACCCAAAAAAACAAAGAAAATAAAATTGTGAACTGCTGGATCAATTTCCGTAGTATGCCTTGTATTTATTATTGTTCTCTCTGTGTAGGAAAGAAAAAGATATCACTATGTCAAATTGATATGCTTGTTTATTCTTCTTCCGAAATGCCCATGCAAATTGTCTTCAGGTGAAAGCGGGTCACTTTCCAACAGCAGATGGAATAAGTTACCTTGAAACGAAGCATCTACTACTTCTGAATTATTGCCAATCACTTGTCTATTATCTACTCCGCAAGGCAAAAGGATTCTCAATTGAAGGGCATCCAGTTGTTCAGAGTCTAGTCGAGATAAGATTGTTTTTGGAGAAGGTATGTTGAAGCTCTTCCCGCTTTTGGGTAATCCTGTCTGTCCAGCTCCTCTTGGGTACTTTTCTGCCCCTAATTGCAGTGTCCTTACCGTGATGCTCTGTGCAGATTCGCCCCATTGACAAGAAACTGTAGTATCAAATTTAGAAGTTCACAAGAGATAGTGACGCTGCTTCTGAGAAGTCAGTTATAAGTGAGAAGGGAACAGATACCCAGAAGGAGGACCTGTTGAAGTATTGTCCAAATCCTGATTTGCTTGTTAGTAAAACACGTGAGACAGAGGTGGGTGATTGGTACTTGACCATGAAATGACCATTTTAGTTCCTTTTTCCTTTTCTTGTTCAAAGAGTTGACTCGATCATTAGCAGTACAAATAGTTGAAGTTATGATTTTACTTTCTCAATCTCCCATATGATTTCCTAAAGTAAAAGAGATGGTTGAATGCTTCTTGTCTTGAGCTACAGGATGGCAGCAATGTATATCGACCCCCCAAACTTGTACCTGCTCCTATTGAAGAAGATAAAATGTCGAGGCAAGAGAGAAATAAATCGAGGAAGGAGACAATGGACTTGCGAAAGGCTAGACAAAATCTGTTTATGATAGATTTGGTGAATAATCTTGAAAGAAGACCCCAAGAGGTAATTCACTATGTGACTATTAATACTGATATATTTCAATGACCCCTCCGGTATGTTAAAATTGCTTTCGGTGAAAAATACAGGTAAGAGAAGTTGTTGGAACTGAAAGTAGAGAACTCAGAGAGTACATGGCTAAAATGGAATAACGTGCACGACAAGAAAAGGAGACGTTTGCTCGTGCTCCACTCACAAAATTGGAAAAAAAAATGAAACATCTGAAGAAGTCAAGAAATGGGTAAGTTTAGTAGGAACTGTATGGTCAGTCTTACTAATTAAAAAGGAAAGGCACCATATGGTCAGTCTTTTGATCATGTCATGTAGAAACGTAAATGTATGCGTAGTCTGGAAAGTGCCGGCAGATTAAGTGGAGCTCTGTTTTTCTTTTCTTTCTTAAATAGACTAACTGGACGCTAATCTCTTCTCTTTATTTGTGCTAGGTTGCTTGGGCTGACTGATAGTTTCTATGACGAGATAAAAGGTTTGTCTTTAGGGGATGCTTCTGAACAATCAACAAACATTGATAACGGCAGCGCTGGAATCAAACAACAGAAGAAGCGTAAGGTAATTGCTCAGGGAGATTGGATATATCCTTGGTTTGTCCGTCTTTCAGAATATGAAGTTTAGATTTGCTCGAGAGAGTTATATATGAATCCTCGCCGTTGCTGTGATGTAATAATTTCCATAGACATATATAAATCTTGTGCATTTTCATTTAGGTGATGATCGAGCTAGTGAATGCCTGAAATGTTGATATTCTGGAATGGTTGCTTATTATCGTGTTTGTTACTCGGCTTAATAGTTTAATTGGATGGAAATTGTTGGTCCCCGAGTTCTATGGTTATTTTCAATACTTCACAACCCTCCACTCTTCCCTGACTTAGTATTTTTAGTGAACAACCTTTGTCCTGGAGCGTAAAATTGTAATAATCGCGGTTAAAATGGGGCTTATTTGTCCATTTAATTTTTAGTAGTTTATATTATTATCTCTAACTTTTGTTTATGTACATGAGTTTATATTGTCACGGGAAACTTGCTGGAAATTAACTTCTAATATCCGTGTACTGCAGAGGAGGAATTGAACGACTGCAAGCTTGAGTACATCAATATCCAAGAATATAGAAACTTAGGCAGGAATGATCAGAGGTTCCTTGGTTCATGTAATATGTACAACTTCATCATGATGTTAATTTTTGTGACTTTTATCGCGCCAAAATCTTTCACCATATTTGTTATTGTTGTCAACAGTTAAAACTGAGGTTTCTCGCTACAAGGCTAATGTGCCATGGTGGATGTGGTTTGGTTTGTAAGTTTCACTTTCGAAAAGTACAGGGCAGAGGTAAAATGAAGCCTCTTATGGTTAGTTGTATAATCTGTTCACAAAATGAAAGAGGAAAGTGTAAATCTTTTTAAGTAATTCTGATCGGTAGGGGAACCAATGCTTTCTTGAGAGATAGTTCTACACTATAATGAGATTCAAGACCTCTAAATACAAGTTACTTCATGGGGGTCTGCATTACCTATCTAAAAGTTCTGTATACTGTGAAAGTCTGAACATTTTTTTTTCAAATGCTCATTTTCAGTGATAATTTGGAAATGCTAGTGTTTTCCGTGCTCATACAATTGCGCCTCGTGTTTTGGTTAGAAGAAACATTTTCTTGTAATAATCAGGTAGAAATATCAGAAACAAAAGTGCGAACGCATATCATTATCTCCAGAAAGATGTTTAAAATCATCCTATTGAGGTTTTAAATAATCATGAATTTTATGAGCATTATTTCTTTTTTAACGGGCAGCTGCAAACTATATTTCTTACTCTTCCATAAAATAGGGGTATTATTACTTTAGCCCGCACTAGAAACTATTTATATCTGGTAGCCAAAAATGTATATAAAATTTGTATAATTTTTGTGTATATATATATATATATATATTGGCTATTATACTTACAACGACTATGCAGTGTCTAAAATAAGTCTACCAAAAACAGTAGATGTTCTAAGGGCTGCTTACCCACATTTACCCTTCTCTGTTGTTACAATTTATACATTCTACTTTCCTATTGAGAGGAGTTTTGGAGAGAGAGCTAGTGAGTATAATACAGGGACATTCAAAACGGAACATCTGATAAAAGTGTGTTCGATCAATTCAATATACATGAATCAAGAAGAGAATTAAGGTCTAAGGTCTGTGGTTGGGTTTTTGGGGGGGATGTCTTTCACGTGTAACTTTCCAGTGGATGAATGGAATGACTAATCTCCCCAAAAGTTCGTGATGGGTATTGCTCATGCCCCAAGTTAAAAGGCTGAGTAAATTGTTCATCTCACAAGATATTGGAAAGTCAACATGATGACAAATCGACATTCTTACCATTCGCAGATAATGACATTACATAACTTGTTTCACCATTTGGTGAAGACTTCACTGGAAAAATACAAAAAGAAAAACTGGCAATAGATAACTTGTTTCGCTACTTAGATAGCCTAAATTTCTGTCTCTTTTTTTTTGTAATTGAAATAATTACTTCGAATAAAATTTATTTATGGAATCTTGTACCTACCAAAAGAAAGAAAAAAGGTAATGCACAAGTGTCTCTTTTGCTCGAACCTCAGCAAAAAAATTTAGCAATTAAATTTCTTTAACCTACCGTAGGCATTTCATAGCAAGTCCTTTGGTATTGTGATCCAACTTGTAATGTCAAGACACCCCAGAATACGTCAATGCTTGTGGTGATTAACGACACCTTAGCCTGTGATGACATCCAGTAGTAGGATTAGTCAATTAACCATGATATTGTTACATCCATTTTGCTGGTAGGCCGCACCATTTGACCATGGAACAATACATCTTAGAAGATGGAGATTCTACCCTTGTGAATCCATGCCTTTCCAAGACGATGCCTATTAAATCCATAATCTCGATAGAAGGACATCAGTTGCAATGATTCAAATGAGTCACAATTTTGTGTCATGCTTCTGAGCCCGTAGTATATACAGAATAAGACCCATGAGAAGGACAGCACTACCGAGAAGGAAATAAGGGCTCAAACCTGAACCTTCTGGGAGATATGGCAGCGGTATGGAGAGAAGATACATTGATAAAGGTACTACAAAAGCAAACAGGAAAAAAATATAGTTGGTCATAGGACTTCAAGAAAATCAAATATAACCAACACCTCTAAGTGTTGTGTTCGGTGTATTTGTGAGAGAGGGAGAGAGAACCTGATGACATCACAACAAGGGATGAAATCACAGCACTCGAGATTTTCACAAGATTGAGAATCGATATGTTGAAAGCGATATTTGTAAAAATGTAAAGAAGGGGTAGCAACGGCGCCCTATCACAACCTGACCAATAAAAGTGCTAAAAGGATAGTCAGTAAGACTCTCATCAATCCATTACTTAGGAAAAAAATGCTCCAAACTTAATAATTCATTTTTGGAGGAAAAGATCACGTCTTTACATCTATCATGGGAAAAGACAATTAAAATTTTGTTTAGCTACTTAACTTCTATGATGATTACATCATGACTGCTGAAACTAAATACATGTTCGTGACATGACCATTATGCTTTGAAGATTGGGCTTCTTTTGTAGATAACCAGATTTTGATGTTGGTTCTCTATTCTTTTGGTATACGACTTGTATAAGCGGATTTCACCATTTTTTATAAAATTATTTACCTTATAAAAATAAAATGAGCATTATGCCAGCATAGCAATGAATGGCCAATTCAAGCAACTGTCAAAAATTTGTGATGTGATTCTTGTTGAGATTTTTATTCATTTTTTCACTGATACAATATAGCTATGGACCGAATCCTAAGAGACATGTACTAATATGGCACACAACTAGCTTATATTATCAGATTACCTTATGATAGCAAGAATTAAGTTATACAATTCACGCTAAGTAGCAACCGGCATCAATTTTTCAAAATCCAGTTTCTGTGCTTGGTTTTTTATTATTCCATTACCCCCCACCCCCTACCCTACCAAAGTCCTATGGATATTTTTATAATATAAGTCAGAGTAATCTATTAACAAGTAGATAAACTCATACTACCCAAAATATCTCTACCCTTGTTTCCGATGGGTGCACTTATAACCTTGAAATCTCTATGTGATTGACTGACGAAAGCGGGTGCCTATAGTAAGCAACATTTCCTGCCAAAATATTCTAGGTTCAAGTCCTTTCCTTCCTTCCAGCTTCCCTAAAAATGAAAATTAAGGTCCTCATCAAACTCTGAACTCAGTAGGATTGCAGAGGTTGCATCTGGGGCTGACCTGTAAAACTGCTATCTACAGGGGAGACATAGGGAGCTTCTCCTATTGTGCGTAAAACATGCGGAGTTTAAAAGTAAATATGTTAACCGTAAAAGATCATGACCTTAGAGAACTCGCTTTACAAATCCTAAAATGATGCCATTGTCCTTTTATGCAAGCCACATATAGGTCCAAGAAAACAGAGATTCTACCTGAAAAATTGTTCCTTACGTTAAAGAAGCAACCAGCACCGCTCTTAAGAAATAAAAGTAGCTCAGAAAATGGTATCCCCTTCAAATTAGAAAGAAAAGGCAGAAAAAGGAGAACGAAAAGAGCCTACAAATAAAACACATATTACAAAAAGAAACATTCAGAATACAGCATTGTTGAACAATCAACAGATCAACTTACTCTCTACTATCTGTGTGTGAGTGTCTAATATATATATATATATAAGAAGCAATTCTCTACTAATATATGCATTGTTTATCAGTGCAAGGTCATTTTAATAACTATAATTGATTCTACAATAACACTTCAGCAATAACATAAATTGCAATTGAAGAGCATAAAGGGTTAGAGTGGCTCGTAAGTCCATGAAAAACATCTTAGGATCCAGTCAAAGCTAAAAAGAGATTTTGCATATTGTACTGCAATCTTTCAAACATTTCTTCTCTCTATCATTAAAACTGTTAGCCATGAGCTCTTGCATAGTTGCAAATGAAACCTACTAGATTTCATGTTCAATACAATGCCTGGGCAAAAAGTATTCTCTATCTTCCAGTTGACTGCTGGAATTGAAGAAATGGTGCTGAATGTGATTACTACTATGTCATAAGCCAACAGTTGGTATTTGGTTCCACTTGACTTCCGGATTAAAATGGTGCTGAATGTGAGTCAACAGAAGAGCCACTAATTAGTTTTTGGTTAAGGCTAATTAAATCAGTATATATGTAAGCATTCAACTCTAAACTTATGTAAGTAACCCTGAAGAATTGTAGGAACCAAAAGTTAGGGTATCAAAATTTCTCTTACTCATACAATTATATACTAGGTGACGAGAGTCCGTGCGTAGCTACTATGATATTAAATGTTTCGGTAGTTTAGGACCCACATCATGCCTAAATTGAGATATCCGTTGTTTGGACTATCAAATGATCTTTTATGACATGTTAGATGTCACGACCCAAAATCCACT
>MDKF010604804.1:0-14096 GCA_026770625.1 Nicotiana glauca
AAATATGTTTATCTATTTAGTACTCTATTGGAAATAAGCTTCCTGAAGAAGCTTATCACTTCGGTACCCGGTTATAATAAACATTACTCCCGATAGAAGATTATCCATACCGGGTATAATAAGCTTATCCTTTCGATACTCCATTATGGGTAAATATTATTTCCGGTAGAAGATTATCCACACCGGGTACAAAGGACTTATCCTTTCAGTACTCCGTTATTGATAATCATTACCCTAGTAGAAGATTATCTTTACTGGGTTCAATGAGCTTATCCATTCAGTACTCCGTTATGGATAAACATTTCTCTCAGTAGAAGATTATCCATATCTGATATAATAGCAGCTTACACAGTAGCTTGTAGTAGCAACTCACACAACAGCTTGCAGTAGCAGCTTGCACAACAACTTCCTTTCTTCTATAAATAGAAGAGATTTCAGTTCATTATGTACATCAGTTTGAATTCGAATAATATATCAGTTTCTCTTTATACTTGTCTTTACTTTACGGTCTTTATTTTATAATAATTTTATTATTATTATTATTATTATTATTATTATTATTATTATTATTATATTATTGTATGGTCCCCTTATATTTGTAAAGGAGAGTGATGAGAGAGATTACTCTTTTTCTAAATTGGGCTCTTAAAATAGTTGTCACAGTCACCACTTGTTGATGGCTGCAGTTAGCTTTGACTATACGAAGACTCAGGACTTCATGTATTTTTTGAACTTTTCTCGAAGGTCACAGTTAGTGAACTAGGGAGGTTGTCAAAATAAGAACGACCATAGGATGAACGAAACAGTGGTGGCTTAATAAGTTTGGTGGCCTAAAGTCAAATTTTAATGGAATGCTTTATTTCCTAAAATATGACTTGTATATTTTTACTTGAAATAGAGTTTTCTGGCTTTTTGAGAGTAAAATTTTTAATAATTTTTTACATAACCCATTTAATCTCTCTTGTGACACTATTGATCTTAGGTAATAGCACTTGATTCAAGAAGTTGATAACTTATATTAAAATAATTTTTTGAAAGTTTCAATATACTACTTATAATGATGAAAACCCGAGAAAAAACAAAAAAAGAAATAAAAGATGGAGTTTAATAGTGTAATACCCATTTTCTAATGTTAAATGTAATCTTTTTGTTATATATAAAATATTTATATATGCCACTTTGAAAAACTTGGAAAAATCACATTGTATATATAGCTGCTCTCAAAATAATAGCTGAAAAATAATATATATATATATATATATATATATATATAGACACACACACACACACATATTCTGTATGTTATATACAAAAATTATACGAAATTTATATACCTTTTCGGCTACGAAATTTAAATAGTTTCTAGCGCCAACTAAAAGTGAAAAAAGCCCAAAGATTTTCTTAAAACGATTTGGGGCCTCACCAGAAGAGCCGTGGTGGGATGTATATGATCTCTTTTAAAAAACGTAACGGAAAAGATTCCGATAATATGGGAAATTAGATCCTTGGACCATTCTAAATCTTGTCTACAACCTGTTCGTAGTAGTTATTAGTTATTGCATTTTCATTACTAGATCCTTAGTAGTAAACATCCAATTTGTTATTTCTGAAGATTGATTGCGTGAATTTGTGCGAGTCTAGTAGCTGTGCTTAATAATTTAATTCCCTATGGGATTCGACTCCGGACTTGTTAATCAGAATATATTTACAACGACCGCTTAGTCCTTTTTATAAACCATAGTTTGGCGTGATCAAATTTTTGTGCCTTTTCCGGAGGAGTTAACGGTGTTATTAGTTGCAGCTAAAAAAAGTGCTAGAATTCTTAGTGTAGTCAATTTTCTTCATTTTAAACTAAATAAATTGAAATTCTAACGTTTGTAGTCTTGGCTGTTACAGGTGCATGCCTAGAAACTCCTCAAGAACTGGTGAATTGTTCGAAGCATTATTAAATACTGAGAAAGTTTTCAAGGCAGTGAATCGTGCAAACAAGAAGGGCAAACAGCAACAGAAGTCAACAGAACAAATCAAACCAGACATGGATGACGGAATAGAAAATCCAAACAGCAGAAATAAAGTGAATGACCCGAAGAATCAGGGTGTGGCACCTCTTGTGCTAGACGCTTCACTGTATGATTGGGCACAACCCACCGCCGAAAATCTAGCAAACGCAATTGTAGTCCCTCAGATACAGGCGGAATCATTTCAATTCACAAATAACATGCTACATTTATTGCAGAACAAGGGACTATTCTCAGGGTCCTACATTGAAGATCCTCAATAGCATCTGAAAAATTTCGTGTCGATATGTGCCACGCAAAGACAATCTAATATGACACCGGAAGCAATAAAGCTATTATTGTTTCTATTCTCGGTGACGGGAGAGGCTCAGACTTGGCTTAATTTACTCTCCATAAATTCTATCACTACTTGGGAGGAATTAGTCATGCAATTTTTGAACAAGTTTTACCCACCCAATAATAATGCCTAACAAATTGATGAGAAATTGAGTTTCAAGCAAAGACCAACAGAAACACTACAAGAGACGTGGGAGAGGTTCAAGAGTATGCTAGTTAAGTGTCCACTTCATGACATTCCAGATTAGATGTTGGGGCAGAGGTTCTACATGGGATTGGCAGACAGCTTAAAGGCCAATATTGATACTTCAGCAGGTGGAGCATTTTTTAGCAAATCATTCAGAGAATGCAAGATCCTACTTGATAAAATAGCTCAAAACGCAGGATAGATGACAAGAGACTCGACGATCACTCATGTAGTTCACTCAGTGGCTTTGGACCCAAACAACTCCATAGCGGAAAATATGGCCACTCTGATGACGCAAATAAGTATCCTCACTAAAAAGATCGATGAATCAGGCCAGAAGCAGCAGGTACGCATAGGTGATGCAACTAATGGGGGCTTATGTACACCATGCATTAACCAAACATATATATACTCTTGGAGTGCGGAAGGTGACAACCAGCACTATCAGGAAGATATGAACTATGCGGCCAACTGTGGAGGACAGAGGCAAGGTGGTCAGAATTGGGGACAACCGAATCAGCAATGTAGACCAACATTGCAGCAGTAAAATAATAGTAGCAATCCTGGAGCTATACGACCATAAGGTCAAGTTGTGCCTTACCAAAGGCAACATGGATACAACTAGCAAAATAAGCAGCTAACTTATCAATAGCCTCAACAACAACAGTTAGTGAGAGAAGATGATGGGTTGTCTAAAATTAAAGGAATAATGTAACAACTAATTGGGTCCAATGGAAAAATGTAAATGAGAGTGGACTCACATGAATCAGCGATAAAAGGCATTGAGATTCGATTAGGACAGATATCAATGGCTCTGAATAATCGCCCCAAAGGGACGTTAACTGCAGACACACAAGTCAATCCAAAAGAGTAGGGCCTGAAACAGCTATGGTAGTGAGTCTAATAAATGGTAAAGATCTAGATCTAGAGCAAGAAATTGCTCGCGAAAGCCGACCAACTGAAACACTTGTGCCAGTACCCATTGAGGTATATGATTCAACAGGGTTAACTCAGGTGACGATACAACATGCACAAGAGAGCGCAAGCAAAGAAAAAGAGGTTGCGAAGGAGACTAAAGTAGCACAAGAAATGACAGTAGAAGCAGTGCCTGAGCAGGATAAAACTCAAATCACAAGAAGGAAGTGACCTCCAACACCATTCCCATAGAGATTGGTCAAATATCAGAAGGACGAGCAGTATACAAAATTCATGGAGATGTGAAAACAAATCCAGGTGAACATTCTACCGATTGACGCCTTGAGGGAGATGCCTAGGTATGCCAAAATGATGAAGGATTTGATGTCTCACAAGTTCGACTTCCAAGACATGGCCACTGTTACACTAATCCAGACTTGTAGTGTTGTTGTGAGGAGACCCCTAGCTGAGAAGTTGTTAGACCTAGGGAGTTTTACAATCCCATGCACAATAGGCAGCTATGCTTTTGCCAAAACATTGTGTGATTTGGCGGCTGTGAGCACGTGATTTTTGCCCTAAGCAAATATTCCAAAAGTTTCAAATAAAATAATTTTACAATTTTAGGGATTTTGTTGCATTTTTTGTGTTAATTGGTTGCATAATAACTCGTATTAAAAAATGCAAAAATATGCATATGCATTAGGATTTTTAATTTTTACATTTTTAGTATTAATGCATTTTGGAAACAAATTAAAGAAAAATCAAAAAATAGCATCTTAATATTTTAATTGAAAATTACTATAAAATAGATATTAAATAAATTCTAGAATTTAATTAGTTTAACAATTTAATAAAATTAGAAAAAAAAATTAAATTAATTACAAAAACACAAAAGAAAAGAAAATACAAAAATACAATACAAAACACAATACAAGAATATATAATACAAAATAAGGAATTGGGCTAATTTAGCCCAAAACAATTGAAATAAAACCCGCCCCAACCCACCTGCTAACCCGACCCGCCCCAATTTATAACAAACGAACACGCAGCCTAATCCCTAACCCACGAGCATTGTTCTTCTTCTTCTTTCAAACACACCCGAATTCAGCCCTAATCACGTCCAAATTCAAGCGTTTGAGCTTCAAATCTTATCCTCACGCGTTCCTTTTCCCCTCCTCATCACCATTTCTAACCGTCTCACAGAATAATTTCAGTATATAGACATTTTCACGCGCTGTTGATATCTTGGGACGAGTCTCGATTAAATGGGAGCGGTTGGATGCGAGAAATCGAATCCACGCCTTCCATTTTGTTCGAGTTTTGTTCTTTGTGAAGATTTTTCGATTTTTTTTTGAATTTGGGGATAAGCTGTGGGAATTTCGTGAGGAGGAAGAGGGGAAGCTTCGAGAGGTGAATATAAATAGGAGTTCATCCTAGAGATTGAGGGGTCTTCATTTTTTGAGGGGGAAGCAGAAAAAATCATAGAAAAATTCTAGGGTTCCTGAGCTTCTTCTTCCTCAAACTTTAATTTGCGTCTTTTTAAAAAATAAAAAGAGATTTCTCAGCATTTTGTCTTTTGATCCCTTTTTCCTAAAAATGAAGCTCGATTGAATGTAAGCTGGTGTTTGCCTTGAGTGTTGATCCTAGTGCTCGTTTCAAATTTCTGTCCGAGCTTCCGATTCTCGATTCTGTTGCTGTTTGGATTGATATTAGCTTCTGGATTTCGTTTGTAATTAACGTTTAAGCAAAGCAAATCTGAGGTGTTTACTGATTCCAGGTTCATTTCTTCTCCAGTTTTTCGTTGTTTGTGATTCTGTGTCGTGTGCTCATGTTCTACCATGATGTTGTTTTCGTCTGCCTCGTCTATCACTGTTCAATCATGGTTTAGTTTGTTTTGAAAAATGTTTGAGAATTGGCTCCTAAATTGTCTGAAGGTTAAGTTTGCTTGGTGTCCTGTTATCATAAACTGTGGGAGTTGGTTTGTTGTTGCTACTCGAATCAGTCAAAGGACTCGTGCATTTTCCTAAAATTTCATGCTTATTCATGTACTAGCCGTAAATCAGTCAAGTCATGCGTAGCTTGCATTCATGCCTTAATGCTAGAAATGTATGACTATCTGGACGCTTGTATTCCAATCAGCTTGCATTCTAGTTCTAGTGAGGTCTTAGGCTAATTGTATCTACCTATGTTTCTCTCGTAATGTTTGGCTTGTGAATGAGATCCTGCCTCTCAAACTCTAAGGCTAATAATGAGGACAATATTTTGTGAAATGGAGGGTTCAACTATGTTCTGTCCCTAAGTGCAAAGGAATGTCCATTTTTGTTCAAATGAATGTCTGCTATGATTGTTAACTGACATGAGGTGTGTCCTGTTACTAGTGGAAAGGTTTGATTAGTTTTTTTATGTATCTGCATTTGGTTGCTTGATTTGATCACCTTTGATTCCTTAGTAGCGTCCGATGGTTTGTTTTGAGTTGAATATTTTGAGCTGTACTCACCCGTCAATGAGTTATTTGTCAATGAGTTATTCCTTAGTAGCGTCAAATCTTCAGCTATTTCTTCTTCTTTCTGTTCCAAGACTCCTTGTGTGTGTTTTGTTCCTGATGATGTCTAGTCCATAATCTCTTGTGTATATTTTATTCCGGATGATGCGTGGGGCGAAGGAGGTTATGATTTAGTGTTATGATGCAATTTGATACGACCATGTGTTAGTGATTAGATTGGTTAGTAATTAATTCCTCTGTCCCTACTGTGTGAATTAATCCTGTGATGGAGATTGATTGTTCAGTAATTATTGAGTTTGAGTTCAAGGCTGGACACTTTGTGGATTGAATCGTGGGCTGTGGAAATGTATTAGGCTCACTTTTGGGCCTAACTCAACAGCAGGAAGGGCTGGCTTCCCATTCCAAGGTGTGGGATCAATTTCGAAGTCCAGTCCAATGTGTCCCTTTTTGTTAAACATCAGTTGGTCCGTAGCTAGTTTGATTTGCTTAATGCAATTGGGCCCGTCAATTTATCAATGCTTTAGATTATTTATAGGAAGACTAACCAAGGACTTCATGATCCTCTAATTGAACGTACTGGAGTGAGGTGAGCCATCTTAATTAAATCATACATGGCCCTCACTATAATTTAATCTTATTGGTCCTTAGATTTCGAGGCGTGCCATTTAGCAAATTTCATGGCCCTCGCAAAGCCCAAACGCGTAATTACTTTAGGCGCGTGTTTAATAAATTTACCTTCTTAAATACGGGTGCACATTTATGTGACCCAAATCCGAATCTCAATGGAGTTGAAATGGATTGACAACCACAGGCGTACTGGTACGGTGTGGTTCGAGATACATTTTCACGACGTTACAATTTTTGTAAAAATAAACACAATAAAAGCGGGTTATTAATAAAAGGCACATAAAAATAGAATATATATGAAAATCAGATAAAATTAAATACAACAGTTGAGCGACCGTGCTAAAACCACAGAATCTGGGAGTGCCTAACACCTTCTCCCGGGTTAACAGGATTCCTTATCCGAATTTCTGATTCGCGGAC
Source organism: Nicotiana glauca (assembly GCA_026770625.1). Classification (NCBI taxonomy): domain Eukaryota; kingdom Viridiplantae; phylum Streptophyta; class Magnoliopsida; order Solanales; family Solanaceae; genus Nicotiana; species Nicotiana glauca. The sequence continues at coordinate 7,010 of MDKF010604804.1, forward strand.
TATTAACAGAGTCAAACTTTCCTCGGTTCGGGATTCAACCGGTGACTTGGGACACCATTAATCTCCCAAGTGGCGACTCTGAATCTAAATAAATAAATCCCGTTCTGACTGTCCTTAAATTGGAAAAACTCCTTCCTTTTATTATATCCCTTCCCGGGGTGTAGTAAATAGTGAGGAAAAAGAAGGTGTGACACTAACATGGATTGTTTTGCCTGGTCCCATTCCGATATGACAGGGATACCCCCAAAGGTAATGACTCACAAGTTAAATGAAGATCCATCATATCCACCCATCAAACAAAAGAAGAGAAAGCAGGGGTTTTTCAAAAATTAGGTGATTCAAGATGAGGTCCAAAAACTTTTTAAAATAGGCTCTATCCGCGAGGTAAAGTATCCTAATTGGTTAGCTAATATTGTAGTGGTATAAAAAATAACGGCAAATGGCGAGTTTGTGTAGACTACACTGACCTTAACAAATCTTGTCCTAAAGATTCGTTTCTGTTACCACATATAGATCAACTAATTGATGCTACTGTAGGACATGAATTGTTAAGATTTTTAGATGCATATTCAGGGTATAATCAGATCAAAATGGATCCCCTATATGAGGAAAAAACTTCATTTATAACAGAAATAGGGACTTATTGTTATAAAGTAATTCCCTTTGGCCTCAAAAACACTGGTGCCACGTATCAAAGGCTGGGGACCAAGTTGTTTCAAGAACACCTAGGAAAAACAATGGAAGTCTAAATAGATGATATGCTTGTCAAATCTCAAAAATCGAGGGATCATATAAAGCATTTGTCTGATACATTTCAGATCTTACAAAAGTTCAATATGAAGCTAAATCCCGAGAAATGTGCATTTGGCGTCTCATCAGGTAAGTTTTTGGGTTTTCTTGTTTCTAACCATGGTATTGAAGTAAATCCCGTGTAGATTAAAGCCATTGAAGAAATTCCTGACATGCTCACAAGTAAGAAAGAGGTGCAGAGACTAACGGGAAGAGTTGCAGCCTTGGGAAGATTTATTTCTAAACCATCAAAAAAATATTTTAAATTCTTTTCAGCTCTTAAAAAGCAAGATCAGTTCGAATGGTCTGAGGAGTGTCAACGAGCACTTAAAAACTAGAAGACATACCTATCAAATCCACCGTTGCTCGCAAAACCAAAAGACAGAGAAAGGTTACTTGTCTATCTAGCCGTTTCAGAAGTAGCGGTAAGTGCTGTTCTAGTTCGTGAGGATAAAGGTAAACAATCTCTAATTTATTATGTTAGCAAATCACTATTAGATATATAGACACGGTATCCTCAACTAGAAAAACTTGCACTTGCATTAATCATGGCATCTAGAAAATTAAGGCCTTATTTTCAATGCCACCTTATCTCTGTAGTGACTGCTTATCCCTTGCGTAATATATTACACAAACAGGAACTATCGGGTAGGTTAGCCAAGTGGGCCATAGAGTTGAGTGAATATGACATCACGTATCAACCCAGAACTGCAATAAAATCACATGTGTTAGCAGATTGTTTGGCCAATTTTAGTCAAGGGATGCAACTAGAAGCAGAAAAAGAACTACAAGTGTTCAATGGATCTAATCTAGGAACATGAACTTTATTTACTAATGGCTCATCGAATGTGAAAGGCGCAGGTCTAGGAATTATTTTATACCACCTACAGGTGAAACCATACGACAAGCTATCAAATGTCATCCTGTAACTAACAATGAGGCAGAATATGAAGCCGCGATTGCATGTTTAGAATTGGCACGTGAATTTGGCATAGAACAAGTTATAATCAAAAGAGATTCGCAACTCGTAGTCAACCAGATGTTGGGGACTTATACAGCCAGGGAGGCAAGAATGCAACAGCACTTGGAAAAGGCGCGAGATCTGGTTAGGCAATTCCAAAACTGGATAGTTTTGCAGATTCCACGGGAGGAGAATGTTGAGGCAGATGCCTTAGCTAACCTTGCATCTGCGATAGAAGTAACAAATGATGAAAATGTTTTTGTCATACATTTATTTCATTCAGTACTCGATCAAGATAAAAATAAGGTAAATTTCAATAATCTAACTTGGGATTGGAGAAACGAGATTGTTGCTTTTTTGTAGTATGGAACCGTCCCTGCAGATAAAAAAAAGCTCACGCACTTCGCAAGAAAGCTGCCCGGTGTTGTTTAAAGCAAGGCAATCTCTATCAAAAGATGTTTGGTGGTCCTTTAGCAAGATGCCTCGGGACTTCTTAAACAGATTATGTAATGAGAGAAATAAATGAGGGACATTGTGAAAATCATGCAGGAGGGTGATCTCTAGTAAAAACTATGATTAGAGCAGGCTATTATTGGCCTAAAATGGAAGAAGAAGCGGAATATTTTGTGGCTAAATGTGACAAGTGCCAGAGATACGGTAACAATATGCATAGACCCACGAAATTGTACATCTAATCATTGCACCATAGCCTTTTATAAAGTGGGGGATGAATATCGTGGGACCACTGCCACAAGCAAAAGGCAAGGTAAGATTTTTGCTAGTACTCACTGATTACTTTACTAAGTGGGTGGAAGTAGGTGCTTTTAAACAGGCACAAGAAAGGGAAGTTAGAGATTTCATTTGGCAAAATGTCATATGGCGGTTCGGCGTACCAAAGGAAATCGTATGTGATAACGGCCCACAATTTATAGGCACTCAAATCATAGATTTTTTTCAAAGTTGGCAAATCAAACGGATTACTTCAACGCCTTATCATCCGGTGGGTAATGGACAAGTTGAATCGATGAACAAAGTCATTATCAACAATTTGAAGAAATGATTGGAGGAATCCAAAGGTAATTGGCCAGAGATGTTACCTGGTGTTTTATGGGCATACCACACAACAACAAAAATGAGTACGGGGGAAACACCATTTTCACTGGTATACGGAGCTGAAGCCTTGATCCCAGTCGAGATAGGGGAGCCAAGCACGAGATATGCATAAGCAACTGATGAATCTAATGAAGAAGAAATGCGAATAAATTTAGATTTATTAGAAGAAAAAAGGGAAGTTGCGTTAATAAGAATGGCAGCACAAAAACAAGTTATGGAACGATATTATAATCGGAAAGCTCACCTAAGATACTTCAAGATTAGGGACTTCGTACTCAAAAAGGTTTTCCAATCTACGAAAGCGGCCAACGCGAGAAAGTTAAGTCCAACCTAGGAAGGACATTATAAGATCCGCGGTATCGCAGGAAAAGGAGCATACGAGCTGGAAACAATGGATGGGAAGATTTTACCTTCACATTAGAATACCATTCATATAAAGAGATACTACTTCTAAGGAAAGTAAGTATCCACGGGCAGGTACCCTTACTTTTGAATTGTTAAAATTTTACTAACGATTTTAGATGATAGGCAACAAGCTAACCTGTATTAAATGATGAGTCACAACCTACAAGACGTGTGGAAGAACATAAATTCCCAGTCTAGGGTTATAATTTATTCTGATAGATATTCAAATGGGTTAAGCAGTCATCATCTATAATCGCACCTCCGAGTCTTGTACGTTTTTTCTTTTCCAGGAAAAGGACCGAAGGAGAGGAGTATTCAAGTGGTCGAGATTTCATACTTCAAAGCTCAAACACTTGAGGTACTATATAATATACATAGGAAGAATGGCAAAGAACACTGAAGAGAAACAATCAAAGTTCAAAGTCAAAGCCCGTGAAAAATCTACTCATTTAGTGAAACAAGTGCAGAGAAAAAGATGCGAGCCAGTAACATAAAGCCAAAATGAAAACCTTATCGTATCTAGGTTAAAGGCAATTTATAGAAACGGGTTGTAAATGAAAACCTTCTGTTTTATTTCTTTTTAAAAAATATGTTGTAAAGAAAACAGTTATGACAAAGTTATAGAAGTTACTTAAACACATGTAAAGATGTAATTTAAACTTGACAAAGTTCAAATAAAAACTTTATCAAAGTTATTTCAAGAAACATGTGTATTCCTATTTCTTTTATCGTATATTTACACCATTATGAAGTTGAGACGTCTTCTTCATTAAGTATCGAAAATAAAAGGGTCCTCTTTTATAAAAATCACGTGTGATTTAAACATCCACGAATTTAATAAAGCATTTTATGAAACAGAAATGCAAAAAGGGGACAAACAGAAACCCACCAACTAATTAACAAGTCCTTAAATATAAAAGGAAAAGTCGAGCAAAATAAAAGCTCAAATTAACTAAGTTTAAACAGAAAAAACTTCTTAAATATTAGAAGAGGTAGACTAAGTATGAACTTAGTTATTTTGTCATTTATAAAAAAAAATCCTTGAAAAGGTCTGGGGCTTATCATTTCTAAAAGTCTAAACCCCCAAATGGGACCGAGGGTTACAACCACAATCTACAAAAAAAAAGTAACAGATCATAAACTTTTCACTGAGGGATTGGAGTAGAATCTGAAACTGGGTCAGGAGCAGTAGAAGGTTCGGGGTGGCTTGAAGGAGTTGGAGCATCCACTGTACCCTTATCATCTTCAATGCGCTCGGGAATATCAGCCATGGGAGAGGGAAACTCTTGGAATTAAAGCCCTCTTGGCTAACTTCCATCAGGGTACCATGGCACGTGTTTAAAATTGCGAACTCACTTCAATTATAGTCTTTTCCTCAAGAATCTCGTAATCTTTCTCCCATTGATCAATCTCGTCTTTAAGCTTTTCATTTTCAGCCAGGGCAGAATCATAAGAAGCTAGCAAAGGAGAGAGTGAACTCTCTAAAATGCTAACCTTGGTGGAAGACTCACGAAGATCTTCCTGGGCCTGAGAAAGTGTTTGAACAAGTTCACCGGCATAAGCTTCCTTCTTGTCCAACAGAGCCTTCAGTTCTCTAATTTCTTCATTGGTTTTGGAAAGCTGCTCGGAGAAAGATATTTCAAGGAGATTCTTGTCTTTATCAGGTTGACTTGAGTTTTCCTTCTCGACTGCTAATTCTGAGCTTAAACCTTCAGTTGCTGCTCCAAGGTACGTTTACTCTCTTCCAACACTTCCATGTCAATTTGGAGACTTTCATATTGTTCCCTCCAGTTGTCCGCTGCAACTTGATAGTCGTGCATTAATTGCTCTATGTGGGAAACCCTCTTCATCATCTCTATGCGGACTAGATTGATCTAAAAAACAAGAAAGAAGAAAGGGGTAAAAACCTTAAATAAAAAAAAGAATATTGTAAAGTTTGAAAAAAGAATACCTTTAAAGAAGATTGCACTATGTCGTTCATCCAAGTAAGAGAGTTATGACTCTCAAGCTTAACTTTCTCAATTGGACCAATCAAAGGTTTCAACCACACATTAGCCCGACCTGATTTCCTCAAAAGGTTACCATCGGCAGGAATCTCAATGGTAAACTGCCTCATAGCTTCACCTCTACTTGAGGAACCAACCTCAGTATGATAGGTAGTTGAAGGAGGAACTGTAGAAGGAGTCAAAATAGCTTGTGGAGGAACAATGACGGTAGCAGTCACGACTTGCAAAGAAGGTGTCACAAGAGCAGACATGGAAAATGAGGCAAGGGGAACTTCATCAGAAATTGGGCTAAAACTTCCATTATCAAAGCCACGAGCAAAAAGTTGAGTGATATCATCACGAGTAGCCGTGAGAGTATCACCATCGGAAATCACCAAGGCAGCTTCAACAGGCTCGGCAAGAGGAACAGAATAAGGGGGAGATGCTTCATCATCTGAAATTATGCGTCTTCTAGCTCGTGGCCTCCTTATCAAAGAACCCCCATCTTGCTCTTCGTCTTCTTCAGAGTCTTGTTCAGTGGTAGCTTTCCTTTTCGATGAAGAACCCAAGATTATCTCTTGGGCCCTTTCCAAAGAAATTCTGGAAGCTACGACAGCCTCAGCACTTATGCCTCGAATGGGAAATCCTGACAAAAAAAGGATCAAAATAATTTCTGAAGAAAGAAGTGAATAAATTTGCAAAGGATAAAAAAAAATCTTACCATGAGTTTTCACTTTCAAACCAAATCGATGAGAAAGGTTTTTTCAAGATCTACCTTCCATCTGAGTAACGTTTAACAACTTTCCTACCCAACCAAGAAAATTAAGAATCTCATCAACAATTCCCATGGTTGGTAGAAAAGAAAAAGGAGAAAAGTTAAAATGACAACCATCAAAATTAAGAAAAGTAGCACGGAAAAGTTATAAAAAAAACTCACATGCAAAATTCCATTTCTCAGGGAATGGAACATTTTCATCACCCACTAAACCAATAGTGGGGGCAGCAATAAACCTGGCATACCAGCCACGATCTTTATCGTCCTCTGAGTTAACCAGAACTTTTTTGCTTCTCGCAGCTAAAGTAAAAATCCCTTGACGGAAGAGTTTGGGAGAATAGAGATGAATTAAATGGGAGAAAGTAAAAGGCACACCAGTCATATTGGCCAAATGCCTCAAACAAGCAACAACCCTCCACACGATAGGGCTAATTTGTCCTAAACAAACATCGAAAAAGCGACAGAATTCGATGATTATAGGATTGATAGGAGGCTTGAAATTTAATGTGAAAGGATATGTATATACAGAAGAAAACCCAGTCAAATAAGAAGTGATTCTTTGGTTTGTGTTGGGGATTATGATGGGAAAATCATGACTCCAATGACAGTCTCTGCAGACTACAAAAATTAATCCTTCAGTGACTGAGTCGGATAAATGTCAACACGTTCTAATGAAGACGTAGAAGAAACTTGGTTTCTAATGGATTCTCTGTTATTGTAAAAAGATAGTTCAGCAGGAACAATCTCATCTACCAAAGGTTCACGAAGAGGTTCAGTGGGTTCTTTACCTCTAGATGAAGACCTTTGAGAAAGAGAACCCCTGGTTCTAGAAGGTGGAGTGGAACTTGTTGAAGGAAGAGAGGGGCCTCGTGAAGATGAAGACCCTAAACTAAGAAGTCCACCCCCTCTCCTACTTCTGACAGGAGCAAGAGGGAGGTTATCAACGATGGGGACTCTCCTAGGGTTAGGGTTTCACGAAGACATAGTAGTGTGAGCACGTGATTTTTACCCCAAGTAAAGAATTCCAAAAATTAAAATAAATAAAAGGGAATTAATTAG
>MU684111.1:6800-73441 GCA_026770625.1 Nicotiana glauca
AGAGTCAAACTTTCCTCGGTTCGGGATTAATTCGGTGACTTGAGACACCATTATATTCTCAAGTGGCGACTCTGAAATTTTTAAATAACTAATCCCGTTCCGACCGTCCTTTAATTGGAAAAACTCTTTTTGTTTATATCCCTTCGCTGGGGTGTAAGCCACGTAAAAAAGAGGTGTGACAACCAAAATTTGGGGTCGAATCCACAGGGAGCTATTAGTGCGTGAATTTGAACTATCTTAATTTGCACTTCCACAAAATGGTGGTGTTGCTATTTCTATTTTAAAACATAAGACTAGGATAATTGTTTTTGGTTTTCTCCAAATATATAAAATGTCTACGGTTGTGACCATGACCTAGATGTTTCCCTAATGGGATAAAGACTTTTATGCTCGTTTTATTGACTGGGGTGTATTATAGCTCACAACACTATGTTCCCACTCAACACCTCTCGGTTAGAGAGAGGTTTTGCCTAATTTGGCTTTCTCAAGTCCAAATGAGGTATCTACCAAAACAGTTGATAAGATCTCAAGTCGGGTTGTTATTGTCTCTAGGTTGAACTCTTTAATTGGGTTAATCCATCTCTCAATTGACCTATTTCCTTGTTATCTAAGTTAAGCTAGACTAGGTCCCTCTTTCTCAAGAAGAGACTAACTCAAATAGGCATGGATCAATATTTGCAACCATTAATTCTACAATTGAAGCATGAACTAAGCTAAATAATAGGCACCCATTCACAAAAAAGCATAAAATTAGATACTGATAAGGTTTACACACTAGGGTTGGGTCACGAACCTAGTAAAAATTAGCTACTATGCTTGAAATTGAAGAAATAGAAGAAGAAATACTAATCAAACTCATATTGTAAATTTAAAATGATAAAATATATAGTAAAATACTCCAAAATATAGAAGATATCCAAAAGAGGCAAAAAATGGCTGCAGGACTTGCTGATGTCAAAACTTGAACTAATTACGTGAAACTCTTCTATTTATACAAAGCTGACAATTTTCGACAAAAATGCCCATCGGGAGGTTCTACGGCCGCACAATTTCATGTGCGGTCTGCAGGTTTCTTTATCTTGTCAGGAACTGGAGGTCTACGGGCGTACAATTTTGAACTACGGCGAGGCACTATTTCTGCGGTCCGTAGATTTAGCACTGCGGACGCAAGGCACTTTTTTGCAGTATGCAATAGTATGATTACGGCCGCAAGATAATCTTCTGCAGCCACACAAATCTTGTGTGGACCGCAATTTTGAGGAAGCTCTTGACTTAGCTTTTTGTCATCTCTCTGATCTTTGTTCCTAGCCTAGGTTTTGCGGCCGCACATTTCATGTGTGTTCCTCAATTTTCTCAAAAGTCTACTGATTTTTCCTTCTTTGATTGATACCACAGATAGAATTCAGCGGACAACACATTGTAAACTTATGTGCCTTTTATTGCCTTGTGTTTAGAGTACTCCCTATTGAGTTGGTTTTCATCTCAAGAGTCCAACCTCCAACATTCCTACAATTTTACACATTTCATAAGTTTCGGGAACATAATTCAATGCTTTTAGATTAAAGTAAAAGCTAAAAGGCGCTAATAAGTAGTCAAAATGCTCACTTATCAATGCGCTAGTCTGGAGGACTTGAGGCTAGGTTTAGACTATAGCTTGGGCATAGTGGTTTTGATTATGTGAGTATGTGCTTTTGGAGCCATACATCTGGTAGTGTCCCTAGAAGTGGGTTTTGTGGCTCGGCAAGTGGTTGGATAGGTATATGATGAATATGAGGTATGCGGGATGTGTTCAGATGGCTTTGATATTATGAGAAGGGTTGCTTGGGATGTGAAACGGATCATTAGATGCTTTATTTATGTTTTGAGGCATTGTAAAGTCTCGATTTTATGATCGTGTTGAGGGATCTTTCATATTGTCTAGTTATAGGAGTAAGTAGATTCTTATATCTTCTTGACGAGTTAGACTCGGGAAGATTAAGTGGTTGCATAGTGGTCTTGGCCATGGTAGGGCATAGTAAAGTATCAATTTGAGGCTATGTAGGTGGATTACCTCTTGCGAGGTGGTCTAGGATGTGTGATCCTTATATTGTGTGGAGAGTTTCTTTATACTAGTGGGTTATATGTGTTGCAATTTGAGTTTAGACCAGTTGAGAAAGTTGACCCGATTGTCACGAGGACGAATGTGAGCTTAGCGGATAATTTGAGGTATTTTATGGTTTGTGTTAGATGAGTTTATGAAGGATGTAGTTGAATTTTAGTGTTGGGTTAAGGCCGTAACAGAGTATAGGTATTATGAGTTATCGAATGTTTTATTCTACAGCTTTGAGCCAAGTGGGGTAGTCTTCTATCGGCGATTTGATTGCATGGTAATGTGTTGTACTGGTTTCGCTTTGAGGCATACTTGTGAAACAATCATGACTTGTAGAGGTTGAGATCGAGGATGACTCGAGTAAGGAAATTTCTGGATACCGGTTATATTACAATTTACGGGTAAATGGAAATCATAGAATGATTTGAGTTGTTATTCGTGATAAATGTAGTGCACATGGAGCATGAATTTACTCGATTGTGTTAAGATGGGGTTACTTTTTTCGGTGTTTTATGCTAATGGGGAACTGGTCATTCGACCCGTTTTGGTGGTGCGATTGAGATTTGAGAAGAGTGGATGACTCTCGAGAAGGTTCCAATTGATTCAAGATTGTATATGGCTATAATCTGAGATTTACATTGGATGGTGTCGAGACTCGTTGTATTTCTATATCATTATGGATTCTACATTGAAGTATCAGAAAGGTAATAGAATAACTTTAAATTCGTAGAAGGTCTCTTCAGAGTGGGTATCTTAGATGCGATATTTTGAGTGCTTAAAAGGGAATACAATGGCTTATGGGCCTTAGGGCGGTGTGGTTTAGGCTAGGATATCTCGTAGTGAGCTTTGGGTTAAGGATCCTAGTATTCTGGCAAGAAGAAGTGTTAACTTGAAGGCAATTTACAAGAAACTCATAGGAAATAGGACGACTTGGTAGTTGGTTGGATCAATATGGTAATGGTATGCTCGGTTCTTATGATGTGGTGAGTCTCTACGGGTGTTTATGGCAATACTTTTGGGTTTGGCGACCTGCGTGACTTGTTTGAGTTAGAGGGATTCAGTTATGATGTCGTGGTTATATGTAAATGGGCTTTTTAGAGTTCTCGATTATTCTACCACGACTTGAGTTGGATATTTTCTCCCGACATGGGGATTTTGTTGTGCTATTGTGATTTTCTCCAAAATAGAATCAGGTGGAAGGTTTCTAGCTAATTAAGCATATAATCTACTTGTGACTCATGGTTGATAATGTGGTTTTCATGTTTTCTTATGCTGGCATGATAGATGCGGCGCGTTGTGTGGGATTGAGATTTGCATGTACAAAGTCGTCGTTCAGTTTTGAAGAGAATGTCATGAATTCTCAAATAGCATAGACAGTTTCCAATATTTAGATGAATGCTAATACTACTTGGTATTACCTGAAAAGAGTGCGCATTTCAGAAGGTGCACTGTGTTTTGACATACAGATGCTTCATTGATATTGCAGTACCGCCAGGTTGAGCGACTACTGATATTCAGATTTTGCTATGTGGCACGAAAGGATTATGAAAGAATTTCTCGTGGAAGGATTACGTATGAAGGATGTGCCAGTTATTTGAGTGGTGGAGATGGGATCAGATCTAGTGATTCTTTTGTAGTTTTGGGGCTTGGAGAGTGGGAGTCTCTGAGGTAGATTGTCTTTTGGTTGCGGACTGCGGGGATATGGCCAAGATTGACCAGTTGATAGTATGTGTTATGTTTAGGTTATTTTGGAATGTTGTAGGGTTATTTATCTAATTTTGGATGACTGGAGTTAATTTGGAGGCCCAATGAAGATGCGTATTATGCACCAGGTCGGCTTTGTTGACTCATCACTATTATTGTTGAGGGGTGTGTCATTCGGTTAAAGTTGAGTTTGTTCATGTTCTGATATGTTCTATGTGTTACTCTTCTATGATGTGAGGGGTTGCGATTTCTTGGTTATATGCATACATGTTTCGGTTCTGTTTGGGCCTTGTAGCAGAACTCGAGCGAGATGTCTCTTGGGGTATTGAATGGTTGATTGCACCTTGGTTATGGTCTTTACGAGTTGTGGTATATTGTATTATTCGCTTCTCCATGGCTATGGTCATGCACTGCGTGTACTTGATGTCGATTGTGTGTGGTTGTTGATTTTGAAAATTATGGCTTGAGGTATTTCATATGGATTGGTGTTTGGATGGGTCGCGCATTGCAACGGGGTCATGTTGGGATATGATCCTTTGTGATAGATTGGATTTTCTTAGTTCTACTATGTGTTATGGGTTCATAGCATTGCGTTGTGGTAGTATTTGTTGAGCTTGCAGGACGATTCTCTCATTTGAGTCATTTTTTATGTTTGAGTACATTTGAGTTGTTGCTTAATGGTGCACGAATTGCACAGTTTGTGGCTTTAGGTTGTATTGGTGTGGGACATCAATAGAATAGTTGTGTTTGATGAGATAAGTTCATTGGACCTAGAATGGGTACTATCAAATTTGATTACGATATGTTTAGAAGAATAAAGTCATAAGTCAGCTTAGAATTTGTCTTTGGCTCTTGTTGGACGTGAGAGAGCTCTATGACTTGCTGATTTCATGAGTGGTTATGAGTTTCTGCGTGTTTCTTTCATCATCGGTAGTGTATGAAGGTTTTGAACGAGGTTTGTATTTGATATGAGGTTCATTGCAGGTATCGGGTTTATGTTTGAGCATCTATTATGATCGAAAATTATCACATTAAGTATGCGAGTTATGTCGTATATCATGTGATTACATCTTGGGTTATGGTTATGGATTGATACAGCTTGTTCAGACTTATACAGTGTGTAGATGTGAGAATTGGGTGCTGTAAGGAATTTCGAATATTGGGAATCGGGTTCCAAGGTTTATGGGCTAAGTTTGGAGGAAGAATCTTTGGTTATGTCGTGTTGTCAGGCTTATATGGTTTATGGTGACGTGGGATTACCCTCGGGTTTGTCCATGGTGAGTTTACCCGGTGATTTGATGGACTTGGAACGACTCTAGGCACGTTCGAAGATGAACATATATTTAAGTGCGGGATATTGTAACGACCACGTTCGGTCGTTTTAAGCATTTGTATTTCGTTCAGCTGTTTGAAGTCTTCAGTAACTTCATATGACACATTATGACATGTGTGAATCATGGATTTTTGGTTTTCGGGTGATTCGGGATTGATTTGAAAGAATGATTCTCAACTAGAATGCATTAAGTTGGAAGAGTCGATCAAGTTTAACTTTTGAGTATTTGACCTTCGAATTAGAGTTTTGGTGGTTCCGTTAGGTTCGGATGGTGATTTTGTACTTGGGCGCATGCTCGGATTTGCATTTGGATGTTTCTTGAAGGTTTTAGTGTTAATTGGCGTAAGTTTGTAATTTGAAGGTTTGGAATGTTGATAGGTTTGATCGGGAGTTGAATTTGATGATATCGGATCCGGATTGTGGTCTGGGAGTTTGAATAGCTTCCTTATGTCATTTGGAGCTTGTGTACAAAATTTGAGGTCATTCCGGGTTGGTTTGATATGGTTCGGCACAAGTTTTGGAGTTGAAAGTTCATTAAGTTCGATTCAAGGTGCGATTCATGGTTTTGATGTTGTTATGTGTAATTTGAGGCCTCGAGTAGGTCCGTGTTATGTTTTGAGACTTTTTGGTATGTTCGGACGGGGTCCCGAGGGGCTCAGGTGAGTTCTAGAGGTGTTTCAGATCATCTTCCATGCATGTGTGGTGCTGGTTGTAGCTGGTTCTGGTGTTGTGAACCTACGGTTGATTTTGCACATGTGCGGTGGTCGTAAAAGCGGAAATGTGGTCACAACGTCAAAAAGGGACTTAGGGTGCATCTTCGGCCATGCATAAATAATGGTCTTGGGCGCAAAAGCGAGCTGGAGCGCAGGAGCATGTTTGGCTTCGCACCTGCAGTTGCATAGAAGAGGAAGGAAATCCCCAAGTGCGAGGGGTTGGATGGTTAGTTTTTTCAGTAAAAACGGAGGATTAGTTGCAGAAGCTACGACGCAAAAGCGGTTGGGATGTCTCATATGCCACAATGCCTGGGCACAAGCTATATATCAAGGGCTTGGCTATTTTATTCACATTTTTGGGCGATTTTGGAGGCGATTTTCACCATATGGATTGGCGTATATGTTTTTTACTCAGTCTTGATTATATTTCATGAATCTATCTTCGAATTTGGTGTTGGATTATGAATTTTAAAGAGAAATTAGAGGGTTTTGTCTATACCTTCCTAAAGTGAATTTTTGAGTTTTGAGCATCGATTTGGATTCGGATTTGAGTGAAATCAGTATGATTGGACTCGTAATTGAATGGGTTGTTGGATTTTGTAAGTTTTGATGGGATTTGAGGTGCGGACCCGAGTTTTATTTTTTGGTTGACTTTGAGTCAATGTGTAAAGATTCGGCGTTTATCATTTGGGATTATTTTCTTAGGCATTATTTGATATATTTGAGTTATTTTTTGATAGTTTCGAGTCGTTGGGAGGTTGATACGCGTGTGGATGGCATTTCTAGAGTATTGTTTGGCTTGGTCGGTATTGGATTTGGCTTCTTCGAGGTAAGTAACACTTTTAAACTTGGAATTGAGGGTATTTATCCCTATGAAACATGTTATTTGTGTTATGTTAGGATGATGCACGTGTTAGGTGACTGGAGCGGGTGCGTGCACTGAGGTATTCGTGATACGGATAGTTCTTAGGCTACTATATGCCTTGTGTTGTTGTCATGCTTCTTTGATACCATGTTTTCTCCATCTATGTGACTACGTGAAATATTATTCATGCTAGAAATCATGCCTAGGCTACTGTTCAACTGTTTGAGATATGATAGTATTATTTTTGCCATGTTAAGCTATTTTCCTTGACCATAGTCATACTATACAGTCATGATAGTTATATTCGCATGTTATATCCCTATCTCTATGCACTTTGATATGCTATCTCACATGTTATTAGTGTCCCTGTACGTGACACAAGTTTGGACTGTATTTAAGGCATATTGTGATATTTCGTGTTATATAACTGTATCATGTTTCTATGAGATGTTGGCATAGTGAGACTTGAGCGGATTGATGACTAATGTAGGCCGTAGATCAATATTTATATTGATATTTGGATCGGGTTGCATCCCGTAATAATTATAGTGAAATTGAGGTGATGCGTATGTCAAGCACCACATTGGGCTAAGTTTTACTGATTTAAGACTTCGCGTGCACCAGGCCCCACTATTAGGCTAAGTGATTACGAATAGAGCTTGGGTAGGATCCGCCCCTCCGAAGTCTGACATGCCAGCAGTGGGTGCGGGGCAAAATATTTCATATATGTGCTTTGATGATTGGCAGTTATGCCAGGCACCTGAACAATGCTAAGTATGATTATTTTGATGGATCCACGGTTATGAAACGGTCTATGATCCAAGCACTTGGAGTGTGCTAGGATTGTGTGTACTTACTGACTTCATTGAGAAACTGAGTTTTTGACATGTTTATTTGACATATAGGTACAGATATGTACCTTCATAGTGACATAACATTTGATTACTTGACACGTAGGCATAGAGATGCACTTTTCTCATGCTAGACGGTACATGATAATTGATGACTTGATATGCATATTCACATGTAGGCATAGAGATGTACCTTCCTCATGCTAATTTTTAAATAAAAGTCTTATCTGGTGTTGTGAATTAGGAATATAGTTCTTTTGATAAACTCATGTTTAGTTGTTTCTAAGTGGTGAGATTTGGAATTTACTGTTTTACTCTAAAAGCATGCCTACCCTCCCGTAATTGTGATCAAGCTGAGCATATATCTCCTGAGTCATTACCTTTACTAGTTTCACTACACTGTTATAAACTGTTATTGGCTATTGATGTTGGTCACCGAACTTCCTCTGAACTCGTCACTACTTTCAACCTAAGGTTAGATTTGTTACTGATTGAGTACATGGGGTCGGTTATACTCATACCATACTACTACACCTTGCGTGCAAATTTTGGAGCTGATGTTGCGGTGTATGGCGGGAGCTGATATTGAAGATGTACCTGCATTTCAGTTATAGCTGCCTCTTATTCTTGATAGTATTAGATTTATAAATCTATTTATGTATATTTCAAACGGATAATGTATTTATTTCGTACAAGATTCGTAAATTTTAAGTCTTAGAAACTGATGACTTGTACTACCAGTCCTTGGGTTGTTGTATAAGAGTTCAGTTATTTTATCATTTATTTCTCATTTATCTTATTTGGAATATGTTGACGGTTTATTGTCTTACCTAGCGGGTTGGATTAGGTACCATAGCGTGTAGATGGATTTTGGGTCGTGATATGAAAGCTATGAGATTCCCTTGTTGCATAAGAATAACACATATCCCATATTCACTAGCATCAATTTCCATAATAAAGGTCTTAGGAACATCAAGCAATGCTAAAACAAGAGTGTTAGTTAAGGCTTCCTTCAGTTGTACAAAAGCAGAAGAAGTTACAAATAACCATTTGAAAATGTCCTTCCGCAAAATATTTGTCAATGGTTTGCATATAATTCTAAATCCCTATATGAACATCCTATAATAGCTAGCCAAGCCAAGAAATTCCCTCAACTGTTTAACAGTAGTTGGTGTAGGCCAATTCCTTACAACTTCCACTTTTTGAGGGTCAGTTGGCACTTCGTCTTCAGCGATGAAGTGACCTAAGTATTCTACTCTCTGACTCCAAAGAATTACTTACTCTACTTAGCAAAGAGGTGGTGCTCCTTAACTTCAAGAAACACAGATCTGAGATAACATAAGTGATCCTCCATACTCTTGCTATATCATCAAAAAAAACCAACACATACTTTCTAAGAAAGCATGAAAAATAGAGTTTATTAAGCCTTGAAAAGTGCTTGGGGAATTTGACAACCCAAAAGGCATCACTAAGTATTAATAATGCCCTGAGTGAGTCCTAAAGGCAGTCTTTGGGCACATCTTTTGTTTCCATTCTCAGTTGGTGATAACCAGACAAGATATCTATTTTTGAAAAGATGTTATATCCTCCCAACTCATCCAATAGATCCTTTACCACAGGTATAGGAAACTTGTTCTTCACAGGGTGATTGTTTAAGTCTCTATAGTCCACACATAATTTTTAAGCAATATCTTTCTTTCCTACTAACACCATAAGTGTAGCAAAATGACTACAACTTGGTTGAATTCTTCCTTGATCCAACATTTGTTTTATCATAGATTCCACTCATCCTTCTTTATTGAAGGATATCTGTAGGGTATTTTATTTATAGGTTCAGTCCCAGTTTGCAACACAATCCTATGATCAAATACTCCTCTAGATGGTGATATTTATGTGGGTTCAAAACTGGTCCTTAAACTCATTTAACAAACTTAGCAGTCTAGGATCTTGGTCAGATTCTCCTTTATATTTCAAAGAATATCTTTGCAGCTCATTTATACATGGCATGTACTACTTGAACCATACAAAGTTGTAATTTGATTACCTGCAATTTTAGCTAGTTTCCCATCTCCAAAAACCAAGATCTGTTTTTCTGCTCCCCTGAGAACATACTTCCTTCATCGGTTATAGAGCTCCATAGTGAGTGTCTTGAAATTCATTTTGATATCTCCCAATGTTAGTAACTATTGGACCCCCAATACCACACCACAAGATCCCAAGGGTAACAATAGGAACTGAGCAAAAAGTTCAGCCCCCTATAGTAGCCAAGAAATTTTACATACCTTGTCAACCTTCATCATATTTCTATTAGCCACAGCTACCAACTGAGGTTTTAGTTGGCATGATAGGATATTTTAGCTTTTTCACCAATTCAGGTTCAATAAAATTGTGAGAACTCCCTTTATCCACCAATATGTGCAAAGGTTTCTTAGAGTGATAGTTACCTTCAGTGTCCTGTAACCTAATGATCCATTCAACGCATATATAGAAATTTCCATTTGCTCCAAAGGTTGGAATAGTTCTAGCCTATGTTATTTTAGTTTATTTTGCACCTCCTCTTCATGGAAATGATCACTTTCCTGTTCTTCTATTCAAGTTGCTTCAGATTCTTATACTTATGACCAACTATATACATCTCGTTGTACAAGTAGCATAACCTCTTAGATCTTTTCTCATTTATCTCATTGAAGCTCTGAGTCTATCTATGAAACCCTTTAGAGAAGGAATAACTACCAGAGTTAGAGGTTGGTAGTATGGGTTTATAGTGAGTTCAATGGTGTGACGAACCAAAATTCACCTAGTCGTGATGGAACCTAAGCCAACCCGCTAGGTAAGACCAAACAATAATCAACACGATTATAATGAAACGATAAGAAATCAATAAATGAAATAACTAAAATTTTGATATAATAACCCAATGATTTGTAGTACAAGTCATGAGCCACTAAGACATAGATTTACAAAGCTAGTACGAAAATAAATACAACACATGTTTGGAATATACATCAACAAATTACAAATCTAGAACTACCAAGAACAAGTAGTAGCTTTATTCGCAAAACATGCATGCCTTCAGTGCCAACTCCCGTCATCCACAGCATCTCAGGTCTAAGATTTGCACGCAAGGTCCAGAAGTGTAGTCTGAGTATAATCGACCCCATGTAATGAATAAGTAACAAATCTAACCTCGTGATGAAAGTAGTGATGAGCTCGGAAGGTTGATGTCCAACACCAAATGATCAATAACAACACATGATATAATGATGACAATAGAACAAAACCATACAAGAGATATCATGTTCAAGTTGTTCCCAAATACAAAAAATTAGACATGCTTTTCAAGTATAATAGTCAAAGCCCAAATCTTTATCCGAGATCACCAAAACATGAGTTAAACAAGGAAAATATGACTTTCCAAATTTTCTACAATAGATAAGACATTTCATTACCATCTAGCATGAGAAAAATATATCTATATGCCTACATGTCAAGTCAATAACATCATGTTACCATTTAGCATGAGAAAATGCATCTCTATGCCTACATGTCAAGTCAATAACACCACAGTAAAGCTATCAAGTACACAAACTCAGCACGCTCACAGTGCCTAGCACAAATACCCCTCACTTTCACATACACAATCACTCAGCACTATATGGGTGTCTGGCACAAATACCTCTCACCAAAGCACATATAAATCATTATGCATGCGCTCACTGTAATATCAGATTCCCGAGGGGAGGATCTTGTCCCAAGCGCTAATTAATAATCAATATCAACCAGTTGTGGTGTGCAACTCAATTCACATATCAATCTGTTGCGACATGCAACCCAATCCAAATATCAATCCACTGTGGTATGCAACCCAATCCAACATAACTCATAACATGACTCTATGGCCCACATCAATCATCAATCCGTTCAAGTCTCCATATGCCAGCATCTCACAGAAACATAATCCAATTATACAACACGAAATATCATAATGAGCCACAAAATTCAGCTCAAACTCGTGTCACGTACAAGGACACCAATAACATGTGATACAACATATCAGAAGTGCACAGAGACGAAGATATAACATACGAATATATATATATATACACACACACACACACACACACACATTCAATATGGCAAAAATAGTCCTATCATATCTCAAATAATTAAGCAAATAGCCTAGACATAATTCTAGCATGAATAATAACTCACGTAGTCATATAAATGGGAAAAACCTGATATCAAAGAAGCATGATAGAAAAATAAAGCATATATAGCCTAAGAACTACATGGATAATGAATACCTTGGTGCACGCACACACGTCCATCACCTAGCATATGCCTCACCCTCAGCACATCTCAAATATCATAGTTCATAGGGTTATTTACCCTTAATACCAAGTTTAGATACGTTACTTACCTCAAATAAGCCAAAACAATACTCTAGAAGTACCATCCAATATAAATCCATCTGCGAGCGACTCAAATCAAGAAAAAAACAACACAAAAATATCAAATAATGCCATAAAAATCAAACCCAAACGATAAATGTTGAATCTTTAATTAATTACTCAAAGTCAACCGCGGGCTGCACTCCAGAACCTGATAAAACTCATAAATTCCGACAACCTATTCGAATACGGTTCCAAATATATCATTAGTTCTCAAAATCCAATATTAATTTCATGTATAAATTCTCAAAATTCATTCTCTTAAGTTCAAGTAAAAAAACTCCCAATTTCTCTTTTAGATTCATCAATCAAATGCCAAAATCAACGATGGAATCATGTAAAATAATTAAATCCAAGTAAAAAAATACTTACCCCAATCTAAATCGTGAAAGTCGCCACAAAAATCACCCAAAACCGAGGTCGGGATCTCAAAATTCAATAAAATAAGCTCAAAGTCCGAAAATAATATCTTATAACTCTGCTTCAGGTCTATCATTCGTGATCGCGGGATCCATTTTGCAATCGCGAAGCACTAAATGAACACTGCCCAGAAAAACACTACGCATTTGCCGTCCCAAGCTTGAAATCGTGATGAACTACTCATCCAATCCTCTGATATCGTAGTTGAGACCACGCGAAAGCAAAAGCAACAGCCCCAGCTCCCAGCTCCCCTTCGTGAACAGTGTTGGCTTTGCGCGAACGCGATGAGCAATCTCCTCAAGTCCAATTTCCTTCTATACGAACACAATTGATCCTTCCCAAACGCGATGAACTACCAATACCACTGATCAAATACTCTATGCGATCGCGATGTTGCTCCTGCGATCGCGAAGCTCTACTAGAGCACTAGAAAACCAGCATCTCATGCACACTCTGAAATAGTTTGAAACCACCCCGAAACTCACTCGAGCCCTTCGGGACTCCATTCAAAGATACCAACAAGTCCCAAAATACAATACAAACATACTCGAGGCCCAAACACACAAGATAACACCAAAGCCACGAATCGTACTCGAGTCAAGCTTAATGAACTATTTCAAATTCCAAACTTACGCCGAACACGTCTAGACAACTCGGAATCACCTCAAATTTTGCACACAAATTTTAAATGAAATAATGATTCTACTCCAACTCCTGAAACAACAATTCAAACTCGATAATTTCAAAGTCAACTCCCGATCAAACCTATGAACTTTTCAAATCTTCAAATTGTCAACTTTTGCCAAATAGTGCCAAAACCTTCTAGGAACATCTTAATGTAAATTCGGGCATATTCCCAAGTTCAAAATTACCATCCGGACCTAAGGAACCATAAAAAATCTGATCCGAGATTAAAAAAGTTAAACTTGGTCAATTTTTTCAACTTAAAATTTTTTAGTTGAGAATTATTCTTCCAAATCAATCCTGAACCACTTGTAAACCAAATTCGATAATACACGCAAGTCATAATATACCATATGAAGCTACTCACAATTTAACACCACCGAACTGAACGCAAATATTCAAAATGAATGGTTGGATCATTACACTTAGTCTATATATCTACTAGCAGGAACTTGTTGTGTGGTTGGTACAGAAAAAGTTTCCTAATGGCAGCAAGGTAGGCTTCTTGCAACCTAGAAGTTTTATAGATTTAGGATAATGTAGTTGGATTAATTAGCTTCACAACAAGGTTCCTCATGTTTCAACCCACCCAAAAGATAGTTGATTGCATTTTCTTGGGATAATTTTACCCTAGTAAGATTTCTCTCAAAATAGCCTAATATTCCCTCACACTTCTAGTCCGTTTATTTTTATTGACTTCCTCCACGATTATTAAAATTGACCCCAAATCTTTGAACTAATGCTATAATATATTCAGTCCAAGTTGTGTATACCTTATGAAAGATAGATGCCACTGAATGGCTTTTATCTCTAATTACATTATTGTTACTTCAACTTTCTCTTTTGCAACAACTTTTTCCATAGAGAAAATCTTGAACAACTAAGATCTCAAATCTTCCCCGATAAATCTCAAGAATTACATTCTTAACAATCGAGAAAAATTTGAGTCATGGGTTTGGAATTTGTAGGACTTCTTTCCCGATATGTCCTCTCTTCAGATTGCCTTGATACTGATAGACCTTCATCTTGCTCCATAAGATTTTGTCCCTTCGATGCCCTCCAGAATATAATAATTGTTCTTTCAACTCAATAACAGTTTGATCTAGTTGCTTTAAACTGGAAACTTCTCCAGCTAAGGTTCCAATATATGCTATTATTTTTGGCCTCATTTTACGTTACTCTCCTATTTCATCGATGGAGCTATCATTTGATCAAACACCATTCGCCATATCTGCCAAGGAATGATTGGCTCTGATACCAATGATAGCCTAATTGCATGAATTCAGTAAAAAAAACTCAAGGATTAAGCAGCTGAATCGGGAGCTTTATAGAGAAGCTCGAGATCAGCAATGGCAATGAAAGAAAAAGGATGAACTGGGAGAATTTAGAGAGAAATTTATATTAGATATTTACTGATAATTGTAATCTGTGAAGTACAATATTTTATCGTATGCAATGAATCACGACTATGTCCAATCTCATCTATACTCTCAACCTCAACTGACTATTGTAACTAACTCTAACTAGCTGATGAGGCTCTTTTATCTAACTAACTAACTAACTAACTGTATTGGAAGGTATATTTTGTATATTAGATAATTTGAAGACCAAGACATCAAGCGGGTCATGGACCGAGATCTACCCCTCTGAACTTTCTTCAACAAAGAATGAAGACGAACTCATTTAAATAAACACACAGTATAAATAGCCACTCATCCAATTAGCTAAACTAAAGATATATATATATATTAATCGTGCATAGTCAAGGTGTGTTTGGTATGAATATGTTCTTGAAAAATACGTAATTTTCTTACTTATTTTCTTGTGTTTGATTAGATAGCAAAAATTAATTTTTTAAAAAATATATAATTTAGGCAAATACTATGAGAGATGAAATGGGTAAGTGCGGAGGAGGGTAAGAGGTCAGGATCTAGGGGCCTGGGTGGTGAGGGTAGGGATGGGGTGGGCAGGAGGGGTGGGAGTCTGGGGTAGGGATGGGTAGGAGGGCGGGGTGGGGTGTTGAGGGTGGTTGTAAGGGTGAGGCATAGTGGGGGTGGAGGGTGAGAAATGTTTAAAAATATTTTTCCTCCTTTTGTTAGGAAAATTATTAACCTTTAATTAAAGAAAAATGAGATCATAAAAAATATTGTTCAAGATATTTAAGCCAATCAAACATAAAAAACTTTAAAAAATATTTTCATATCAAACACATCCTTGAGTAAGATTTTTCCGTTTTGGTCATCTTTTTTCTATTCTAAGCATACAAAAAGAGCAAAAGGCAAATTGAGCCGTCTAGATTTTGCTCCAACAGATCTTACTCTGGAAAAGCCATCAACTAGGCTTTGCATATCAATTATAATGAGTGTTGTAGAGATAATTATAATAGGCGGGATATGGCGCTACTTGAGCTAACCGAGGACATGACTCTAGATAGAAGGGTGTGGAGGTTGAAGATTAGGGTAGAAGGTTATTAGTAGGTAGTCGTCCATCTTCCTTTGTCTTCTCTAGCTCGAAAGTATTAGCGCTAGTTCGGTAGCCTTTTTTCCTTAATTTTCTATATTCCCATGTCTCGTTTCGTTGTTAGTTGCCATTGATAATTCCGTAGTTTGCTAGCAGTACTTCGTTCGTATTCTCGTCTGCTGCCTTGGAATTAATTTTCTAAATATGTTATCTTGCTGCCACTTGTTATCAGTACCCCCTTCATATTATCTGATGCTATCTCCGAAAGTTTTCTAATTATTGTTTTGCTATTACTTGCTACCAGGATTTCTATCACCTTCTTTAGCCGAGGGTCTATCGGAAACGGTCTCTCTCCCCTTCCAGGGTAGGGGTAAGGCTGCGTACATCCTACCCTCCCCAGACCCAACTTGTAGGACTACACTGGGTTGTTGTTATTGTTGTTGTTGTTCAGATAATTAAGGGGCAAAAAGGTAATTTATTGATTTAAAATTATTAAAGAAAATTACTTAAAATAAACAGTGATCATATTGGGGAGGCTGGACTCATGTACAATTAGCCAGTAACGTTTAAGTAGTAGTTTGTCTCAACAGAAATTTGAACAGATCACAAAAGCATCTTCTAGCTAGTAGATGATGAGTTCTCTTTGCTAAATATAATATTGCAAAGAAATTTTATAAAAAAAATTAAATAACAAAATAAGACTCATAAATAGAAAGCTAAAGCTCCTACCATCGTCTCTCTATATTGATAATGAATCAATGAAAGTGTAAAATTATTAACGTTGCAACAAAAATGAGTAATATGTACGTCATAAAAAAAAGTCATCATGTCGTCAATTTTAACTAAAAGTCAATGCAAAAACAATTGATACAACTAATATAATTTTGGAAGATCGAGAAGAAATTAATATCGCATAGAGTATATCAAAGTTCTCAAGGGAGTCAAAGCTACCAGACACCTAGAGAAAGGCGTGAAAAGATGTTACTGCTTAATCCATGTTTACAAACTATGATAGGAGGAGGAATAGATAAATTTAGTCTAAATTTCAAGATATAGATTTCATAGTCATCTTGGTTATAATTTTTTGTGTTTTTACATACTTTTACATATAATGACTTTACATTCTGTGTGACTCAATTGTCCTATCTCTATTTATCTTAAATTTCATTTTTGAAATATTTCCTATAACAGTTAATAATAGGAAAAAAGGAAGATAAATAATTTAGGTGGTTGAAACTAATGGTGTTTGACTCAAAAGATATTAAAATATTTTTGAACAAATTAATTAAAGATGAAGGGGGTAAATCTTAGCTGAATATAATAAACTTTAGAAGAAATAATAGATAAAGAGATGATTGTCAATAAGTTTCTTTTCGTTCTCAAATAGTGATTTTTCCAGAGTCTAGATGCCCTGTTACAAGATTATTGTCCCCCTTTTATATTAGAGAGAAACTCTTCTAAATTGTAAGAAACAAAATACAAGGAATATTCGACGGAATATTCCTAATGTTCCCTAATGGACTTACACTATTACAAGGGTCGTACACTCTCTTCTTTTGCCTTAAGGTCGTCTCCCTCGAGATGTCGACTCGAAGATACCCGGTCATTTGTCGTACTTCGTTGCAGGTCATGGTCAGTCAAATTTGGACCTATACAGTTAGTCCCTCGTCGGAGTTGTGACCTGATGCGTCCTCGATGAGCGGACTTCATGCTTTCTTATGGAGAAATTTGATCCGTTGAAACGTTACGACGTGGCCAACGAAAGATGGTCAACGTGTTCAGCAAAACACCGAGTGATACACTTTACCGGGAAATGATGTGAGCTTCACGTGCGTCATCATTACGCAAGTTTACGAAGCAGGTATTGACGGCTTGATGCTTCGATTCTTGTGCTGCTTAGTGACTTGTCACCTCGATTCTGGCGCCACCCAACCCTATAAATAGGTGAACGGTTTGTTTTTCCGAAAAACTTTAGCCATTTCACTCTTGATAACTTATTTCACCCTTCCTCATTTGCTCTCATATCCTTCTATTTCTTCTTACATTCTTCGTTTGAAGCTTCTTCTTCCTTCTTCATTCTGTGTTGATATTCCTTTGAATGATATTATGCTGAGGTCTCGTCGTTCTCGTGAAGAGGTTCCTGAAACCACCCCATTGTCCACGACGCCCCCTTCTGGCGGCGAAGATACGATGGTAGAAGAGGGTGACATCCCTCATATGGTGGAGGAATTACTACCGAAACACACCTTATCCCAGAGTGACTTCCTCAAAGATCCCCCTCCAACTCCGAACCTCGTATTCTCTGAGACGAAGTCAGTTCATATCGATGCCCTTTGTATAAAGTATGGTATTCCTTTTTATATAGAGATGGTCCCGGCAGGGAGAGATTATGTGGTCGTCCACAGACCAGGGTACTGCGCTTTCTATGAGTACCCTTTTATGATCGGCTATACTCTTCCTCTCTTCCCCTTAGCGGAAGAATTCTGTAGATTCTACCAAGTTTGTCCAGCACAACTTTCGCCATTCACGCTCAAGGTACTTTTGCTATTGACCAAGTATGCAGAGTTGGCGAAGTGTAACGTTTCTTTCCACCACCTTTTGCACCTGCTCACGCCTGGCTTCCCCAGGGGTACCATGGTGCATTTGAGGCTTCGTGGCACAAAAGGGCCGGTGGTCAGGACAGATGACGGGCAAGCCGCAAGTTTTGGCACAAGTACTTCTTTGTCAAAACCGAGCACATCGCTTCTGATTCTACCAGATTCCCGGAGCGATGGAACGAGGCTCGTAAGTGTCGCCAATGTGGGAGGACGTCGTGTTAAGGGTGATGACTCAGGTTCGGATATAGACCCAGAGGATGTCAATGAGTTCTTGGGTCGCCATACCCAAATGGAGGTTAGAATGGACGGATCTGACCGTCATATATTCGTCCTGGGGGACTACAACTTGCTGCTGAACAACGAGCAAGTTGCCACTGCCCTAGCTCCTCCATGTTCCGCTCCTGAAAGCGATATGCTTGAGGCAATGAGCAATATGGAGTTATCTTAGAAGGTCGCCGGTATGGCCCTGCAGGTAGGTGCCTTTTCTTCCCTTCTCGTCGTTAGATTTATGCGGTAATTGTCGTTCTGCATTTTGTTTCTAACTTCTCCCCTTTTCTTTTTTTTTTTTGCTAGACCCTTATCATGGAGGTTGAGAGAGAGCGCCGAGAGAGTAGGAGGATGGGTCTTTATGAGAAGATGTCGTCCAAATATCAGCAGTATCATGCTAAGCATCGAGCAATGGCAGACATTTATCATCAGGACCCTGAGTTGCAGGTGTTTTGCGAAGGACCCAAACAGCGGGAGGACAATTGGAGCGTAAGATTGAAGAGTTGAGGGAGCGGGATGAGGAGCTCATGAAAATTATCACTCGTAACAATGACCTCGAGGCTTCCCTCAAGGTAAAAGACGACGAGCTTTAGTTGAGCAGGGGGTGATGGCTGAAAATGCTGACTTATAGGCAAGGGTGGCCGGTTTGACTGCTGAGCTGAATGCGAAGGCAGCAGAGCTAGAGGGGCTTAAGGGCGAGCTGAGCGTCGGCACTAATAAGTTGGCGGCAGCTATCTCTAGAACTGCGTGTTTGGAGAGTTCCCTCCGCGTTTGCAGGTCGGAGCTGGCTGAAGAGAATGAAGCATTTGGTCATAAGGTTGCAGGGCTTGAAGGGTGTGTCAAAGAGCTGGAGGCGAAGCTGGCTGCACTAAATGGACAAATGGCCTCGCTGAGGGCGGAGGATGCAAGTCATCGTTCTCAGCCTTCTACGTCTCGTGACTCAGTCGATCCGGTCGTGCCCCATCATTTATACGAGTAGTGGGTCCATGCGGAGGCTCAGCTTGATGTGTATAGGGCTTTTCACGCCAAGGGAAGGGCTACTGAGGCGGAGCTTCAGGCTGTACACACTCATGCTCATGCAGCTCGTGAGGAATGCGAGTATGACTCCCTCACACCTGACGGGGATGATATTGACTCTGATTATGCGAACCGCCTTGCTTCAGATTCATTGTATGAAGGTGCTTACCCTACCGGGGATGATGTGTAGTCTTTGTTTGTACTTGATTTTGTTTAGGGGTTTTTGCGCGGGGAATACTTGAGCCCGTTTGTAAAGGCAAGTGTAAATAATATTTTGATGTAATGTAAAATTTATTTTGTCGATTCATCCTTTCTTGCATTTACCGACAACATTTTATCATTGTCGGCCTTGGCCATTGGGACGTTGCTTCGAACTGTCATCGAAGTAGGATCCCGTCGTAGTTCGAACGAGGTCGACTCATATTGTCATCGATGGCGTTGGCCATTGGGATGCTGCTTCGAACTGTCGTCGAAGTAGGAACTCATCGTAGTTTGAACGAGGTCGAACTCGTATTATCGTCTATGGCCTTGGCCATTGGGATGTTGCTTCAAACTGTCGTCAAAGTAGGATCCCGTTATAGTTCGAACGAGGTTGAACTCATATTATCGTCGATGGGCTTGGCTATTAGGATGTTGCTTCGAACTATCATCGAAGTGAGATCCCGTCGTAGTTCGAATGAGATCGAACTCATTTTGTCGTTGATGGAATAGGCCATTGGGATGTTACTTCGAACTGTCGTCGAAGTAGGATCCCCTCGTAGTTCGAACGAGGTCGAACTCATATTGTCGTCGATGTCCTTGGCCATTGGGATGTTGCTTCGAATTGTCATCAAAGTAAGATCCCATCGTAGCTCGAACGAGGTCGAACTCATTTTGTCGTTGATGGACTTGTCCATTGGGATGTTTCTTCAAACTATCTTCAAATTGAGATCCCGTCGTAGTTCGAACGAGGTCAAATTCATTTTGTCGTTGACGGCCTAGGCCATTGGGATGTTGCTTCGAACTGTCGTCGAAGTAGGATCCCATCTTAGTTCGAACGAGGTCGAACTCGTTTTTGTCGTTGATGGCCTTGGCCATTGGGATGTTGCTTCAAACTATCATCGAAGTAGGTTCCCGTCGTAGTTCGAACGAGGTCGAACTTATTTTTGTCGTTGATGGCCTTGGCCATTTTTTGGAGATCTTATCTTATTCCCGCATGAAGACGTCACATGTCGACTAATGGAGATTTGGTTCTGTACATACAATGGAGATTTGATTCTACCCATAAAATGGAGATTTGATTCTGTACATACAATGGAGATTGGATTATCTATATGTAGTCCCTTCATTACTTCGATCCGGAGATCATATCGACGGGTCGAGGTAATGAATAGCACGTCGATCCTTGAGGCGTCTCCCTTGCCGCCTCGTTAAAAACCTCCCTGGGAAAACCCGATTGGGACAAAACCCGGGTGAGGGAAAAAGAGTACGACTTAGGTGATGCCTTCTTTCAGAAGTGGAAGTATTTTAGATGGGCGACGTTCCAGTTGTTTTGGAGTATCTTTCCCTCCATTGTTTCTAACTGGAATGCTCCTTTCTTTGCTGCAGCTATGATTTTGTATGGTCCGTCTCAGTTTGTTCCCAATTTTCCCTCATTAGGGTCTTTTGATGCTTGTATTTTAGCCTTGATGACCTAGTCTCCGACTTTGAACGGTCGCACCTTGGCTCTCTTGTTGTAGTATCTTTTTGCTTCCTACTTCTGGGCTACCATTCTTATGTGGGCCATGTCTCTCCTTTCTTCGACTTCATCCAGATCTTGTAGCCTATTTTTGTCATTGCTTGGTCTGCTCTCATTGGAGTATCTCAAACTGGGTTCCCCGACCTTGACGGGTATAACTACAGCAGTCACGTAGACCAGTGAATATGGCATTTCTCCTATGCTGGTTTTTGGCGTAGTGCGGTATGCCCATAATACTTCCGGTAGCAGTTCAGGCCATAGCCCTTTAGCATCCTCATGCTTCTTTTTCAATATATTCAGTATTACTTTATTGGAGGATTCGGCTTGACCATTGGCATTAGGGTGATAGGGCGTGGAGAGTATTCGTTTGATGTGCCATTTTTCAAACAACTCAATTGTTCTCTTTCCGATGAACTAAGGTCTGTTGTCGCAACTGATTTCTTTAGGGATATCAAAATAGCATATTATGTCTTTCCATATGAATCCGATGACCTCCTGATCACGTATCTGAGTGTATGCACCTGCTTCCACCCATTTAGAAAAGTAATCAAATAAAACAAAAGGAAGAGTACATTACCTCGTCCTACTGGGAGGGGCCACTATGTCCATTTCCCATTTTATGAATGACCATGGTGAAGTAACGGAATAAAGGAGTTCCCCTGCATGATGTATCATAGGGGTATACTTTTGACATTGTTCACATCTCATGACATAGTCCGCGGCTTCTTTTTTCATGGTGGGCCAGTAGTGCACCGAATAAGACATCGGACGAGAGCGTGATTTCCCATGTGGGCGCCACAGTGCCCTTTGTGTACTTCTTCCAGTACTCGCCTTGTTTGATGTGGCCCAAGATATTTGGCTAAGTGGATGCCGAACGTTCTTTTGTAGATTTCACCATTTACTAGATTGTATCGGGCTGCTTGTACCCGGAGTTTTTGGCTTCTTTTTTATCTTGCGGGAGCGTTTCATCCTGCAAATAGGCTGCGAAGTGGTTACGCAAATCCCAAGTTAAGTTTATAAAATGTACCTCGATGTGGTCTATTGCGGAATGAAGGAGGGTGACCACATTTTCCTTTTTGATATTCTTAGTGGCTGCAGCTAGTTTAGCGAGGCCATCTGTTTCGATATTCTGCGCCCTGGGTATTTGGTCAAGGCAGCATACGTCAAATTCCGGCAGTAGTTTATGGATTTTTGACTGGTACCTTTGCAGTCTCTGCTCTTTGATTTTGAAAGTCCCGGTAACTTAGTTTACCACAAGTTGAGAGTCACAATAGAGGACGAGTCGTTGAGCGCCATATTTGAGGGCTAACTTCAAACCTGCAATCACAGCTTCATACTCGGCCTCGTTGTTGGTCATCTTGGGGCATCGTATGGACTGGAAAATTACTTCTTCAGTTGGGACCCCAAGGGCGAGTCCTAGTCCCGATCTCGAGGTATTAGAGGCACCGTCGAAGTAGAGGAACCAGAGGTCGGTATGTGTGGAAGTGCGGAGTGCTTCCTGTTCTACCTCGAGCAATATTTTCATGCTGAAGTTAGCAACGAAGTCGGCGAGCACCTGCGACTTAATGGCAGTTCGTGGTTGGTGCGTTATGTCGTGCTCGCTTAGTTCTATAGCCCACTTGGCTAGTCTACCCGATAGTTCAGGTTTATGTAGGATACCTCTTAGGGGGGAGGTTGTCACCACCTTTATGGGATGACATTGAAAAAATGGTCTAAGCATCCGTGAAGCTACGACCAACATCAGAGCTAGTTTTTCAAGGTAAGGGTACCTTGTTTCGGCATTGATTAAAGTTTTGCTGACATAGTAAATCGGAGATTGCATACCTTTATTTTCACGGACCAAGACTGCCCTTACCGCAACTTCAGAAACTGCTAGATACACCGGTAGACATTCACCTGGGTCCGGTTTAACGAGTAGTGGTGGCGAGGATAGATATGTTTTCAGTTTTCTCAAGGCGTCGGCACATTCTTCGTTCTACTGCAACCCGTGGTCTTTCTTTAGCATATTGAAGAATTTGTGGCATCTATCTGAGGATCGTGAAATAAACCTTGATAGGGAGATTGTTCGCCCTGTTAATTTCTACACCTGTTTTTTGCTGATCAGTATCTCTGGTATTGCATCGATGGCCCTGATTTGAACCGGGTTGACCTCGATTTCCCTTTTTGACACTAGGAAACCAAGGTACTTTACTGAAGTTACGCCGAAGGTGCACTTTTCAAGATTCAGTTCCATCTCGTACTGCCTTAATATCTCGAAGGTTTCTTTCAAGTGACCAACGTGATCCTTTTTATTTTTTGACTTCACTAGCATGTCATCGATGTAACCTCCATTATCTTACCGAATTGCTCTTTGAACATTTTGGTAACTAACCTTTGATACGTGGCCCCAACATTTTTAAGCCCAAATGGAATCACCTTATAGCAGTACGTTCCTCGATAGGTGATGAAAGTGGTCTTTTCTTGATCTTCTTTAGCCATTAGAATTTGGTTATAATCGGAGTAGGCGTCTAGGAAGCTCAGCAGTTCGTGCCCTATTGTTGCGTCGATTAGTTGATCGATGTGATTTAGCGAGAAAGAGTCCTTCGGGCATGCTTTGTTTAGATCGGTGAAGTCGACACACGTTCGCCATTTCCCGTTCTTCTTTTGACCATGACCACATTGGCGACCCACTGGGGGTATTTCGATTCTCTGATGGAACCGTTGGCGAGTAACTTATGAACCTCCTCGTTGACCGCCTCATTGATCGCGGCATTGAACTTCCTCCTTATTTGTCGTACTGGTGATAAAGTGGATCGATACTCAGCCTGTGCGTGGTGATATCCCTTGGGATTCCTGGCATATCTGAGTGGGAAAAAGCAAACAAATCGGCGTCGTTAGTTAAAAACTCACGATACTTACCTGGCTCCGAGAGGTTGTGTCCAACATAAGCCTTTTTTGTGCTATCGGTGTCATCCAATTGGATGGGATCAAGATCTTCTATGGTTTCCTTGCAAGCTTCTACGATGTCCGGGTCTTTGATGGCCTCTACTTGTGCGTCGGGTTTGGTTCCCGACATGCCTGATTACAATGTTTTTGCACTTTCCCATTTTATTTGTTTGGTGTGTGTGCAATCCTAGGTGATCTGGTAGCATTCTTGGGCAGTATGTGGCTCTCCTCGGATGCTGAATATCCCCCATGGGGTTGGAAATTTGATCACTTGATAGAAGCTTGAAGGGACGACTCGCATGGCGTGTATCCATAGTCGTCCTATAATGGCATTGTAGGTCATTTCCTGGTTCATGAGGTGGAATGTCATTTCCAGGTTAACCCTTCCTGCCAGGACATGTAGCATTATTTCTCCACATATCCGCTCTACTGTATTATTAAAACCCGTTAGTGTTATGCAATGCGGTATTATTTTATCCTCGATCCTCATTTGCATGAGAACTCGTGGGTGAATAATACACGCTCCATTTCTATTATCCACCATTATTTTTTTCACATCGGTATCTGCGATGCGTAAAGTTATAACCAAAGCATCATAGTGAGGGAAAGACAAACCGTCGATATCTGACTCATCGAAGATGATACTATCTTCGAAGTCATCATACCGTTCGTGGGTGACTGTCCGTTTTAGTTTATGCATGGTGGTGAACTTCACATGGTTGATTATCGTGTCGTCACCGCCGCCAATGATCATTTGTATGGTACGAGTTGGTGACGGTGGCTTCAGAGGTCCTTGAGGTTGATCGCGCCCTCGAGCGAAGTTGGCTCGCCCTCGGTCGCTCAGCAACTCTTTCAGGTATCCTTGATTTAACATTCTTACTACTTCCTGTCGCAGACCAATGCAGTCCTCAGTCTTGTGCCCTCTTTCTTGGTGGAATTCACACAGGACATTCGACCTCCTGGTACTTGGATCCGATTTTATCTTTTGCGGCCACTGCACCTTCGTGCCCAGTTTTTCCAGTGCATACACTATCTCTGAAGGGGAAACACAAAAGTTATGAGCAGATAGTAGTGGAGGCATACCTCTTTCATTTCGGAGGGGTTCGGTGTGTCGGGGCGCAACATTCGCATGTCGTGGAGGAGGCGGATTGGATGTTCGGATATGGGGTTGATGCCTTTCTCGATTGAAACATAGTAATTGATCCCTTAACCCGTCGTTACATTGATCTCTCCTTGTCTCAGTCTGGACTAACATTAATCGCTGAAGTGTGCCGTTCAGGTCATCCTCGTCTGCCCTCACTTCGGCACAATAGGTGTCGTGGATCTCTTCCCATGTGGTTTGGGGGGTTACTTCATGAGTCTACTGAGTAGTTTTTTGGTTGCTTTTGGAAGGCTATTACTGACATCCCTTTTGACACGTTCAGTTGGCTCATCCTTACTCTATTAAATCGTGCTAGGAAATTCGAAGTCCCTCGCCCGTTGTTTGCCTGATGGCGAAGATATCATTAACCCTAGCCTCGGCCTTCTTCGCTCCTGTGTAGGCGGTAGCGAATTTATCTGCCATCTCTTAGAACGTCATTATCAATCGTGCTGGTAGTTGGGAATACCATGTCAACGCTCCCCCCATCAGAGTTTTGCCGAACTTTTTCAGCAGTACAGACGGTACACGTTCCTTTGGTAAATCGTTATCCTTTACCGCGGTGACATAATGGATTAGGTGATCTTCCGGGTCTGTGGTGCCATCATATATTTTCAAATATGGCGGCATTTTGAAGGTCTTTGGAATAGAATGGGGAGCTTCCCCTTCGCTGTATAGTTGTTCGATGAATCGGCCCATATCGCGCTTTGGTAACAGCTTCGGAGCATCTGGTATTTTTTCGACCCTTTCCTGATGTTCCTTCATCTGGTCGCGGAGTGTTTTATTCTCATTTTCCATCTCTTCCATTTTCTTTAAGATGGCCATAAGTGCGTCGTCACCTGCATCAGTAATAGTGCAGGTGTTACCTATTCGTGTAGCGTTTGGCTCATCGGCGGCAGCCACGATTTCTGTAGGTGGCGCGTCTTCGATGCTTCCCTGAATAGGTTTCTCGAGCATGTTTCTCAAGGCACTTGTTAACCATTCTTCCAGTAGCCTTTTGATTGTTGGTGGCGCTTCTCTTGCCGTGGAGGTTGAGGTTCCCCTCTCGCGCAAGATCGTCAGATCCCAGGAGGAGGTGAGATCTCCCCCTCCGGCGTAACACTTGTTGTTGGATTCTCATTGTCTTCTCCACTGGCTTCGTTGAGGGAATTCAGGAGGTTTTTCATGACATCCTGTACTGCCTTTAGCTTATCTTCTCCCTTTCCTGCAATCGCTGGTTTTTAAAGCCGGAGAAAAAGCAATTATTGCTTTCAAGAATTTATATGGAAACTATGATTTCAGCCATAGAAATTCCCACAGATGGCGCCAAATTGTTTGACTCAAAAGATATTAAAACCTTTTTGAACAAATCAATCAAAGATGAAGGGGTAAATCTTATTTGAATATAATAAACTCTAGAAGAAATAATAGATAAAAAGGTGATCGTCAATAAGTTTCTTTTCGTTCTCAAATAGTGATTTTTCCAGAGTCTAGGTGCGTATTACAAGGTTATTGTCCCCCTTTTTATACTAGAGAGAAACTCTTCTAAATTGTAAGAAACAAAATACAAGGAATATTCCTAATGTCCCCTAATGGGCATACATTATTACAAGGGTCGTACAGTCTCTTCTTTTGCCCTAAGGTCGTCTTCCTTGAGACGTCGACTTGAAGATACCCTGTCGTTTGTCGTACTTCGTCGCATGTCGTGTTCGGTCAAATATGTACCCATACAAATGGAATATTTGATGTTGGAGATCCTTGCCGATGAAGTGAAACAAGGGAATAAATCAACTAATCAATTTAAGACCATCTCATTCAATCGTGTTTCAGATACCATTAAGCAACAACTAGGAATGGAGTGCTGTTCACCTAAGTATGTGGAGAATCATCTTGAAGCACCAAGAAGGTGCAAACTCTACCGTACAAAAGTGCTTTTAGATGAGATCATAACTTGAAGATGATTACTGCCAGTTCTAAAGTCTACGCTCTACATGTTCAGGTAAATATTTTCATGTGTGCAATGCATTACTTGTTCTGTTTTAGAGATATTGATGTCGCCTCTTGCACGAAATTGCTATGAAGATAAGAATGATTTTGTCTATATGGAGTCGCTCTATATTTTCTTTCTTATGTCATATACAAATGAGTTGCTCCTAATATTTGTAGTCCTCTGTAAAAAACCCTATTGGGGAAATGTTTGGTTTTATTTTGTTGAATTTTCTTGTAGTTGCCATTCCATATCATGGTCTCTTCTATTTCTATTGTACCCTTGAAGCTTTACACAACTTTAAGAAATTTTACCCTTTTAACCTCCATGAATCTTCAATAGAACCATCTGGTGTCATACTTAAACAAAACATATCAGAGAAAGTCAGTTATTACGTATACTTTCTTGATAGTTTAGTTTGGTCTCTTTGATTATTTATATTTTGGGATTCTGAAACTGTTGCATATTTGAAATATATAATATATTGTACTGTTGATAATGGTTGTTGTTTTTGCCGTCTTAGTTATGAAGGAAGTCATAATGAACTACTTAATTACATAAACTAACTGAACATACACCATACTTCGACTTAGTATTTTCCTTGAACTAACTAAACATACACCAAATTCTTATATTTTTTATGATGCCTCAAAAGTTCATATTATGTTTTAGAACTCAATTCTGTGTTTCGAGTCCTTTAAAATTTTATTTTTACCCTTTTTCGATTTATTTGCACAGTCCGAACGTGTTTCTGGAAAGTTTTTATATTATAAGTTGATGAAAATAATAATTTTTACCTTTAAAAGTTGATTTAGTTGACTACGGTTAGTGTTTTGAGTAAACGGATATGGACTCGTATTTTGACAGTCTCGGTGGATCCGTATCAAAATATGGGACTTGGGCGTATGCCCAAAATCGAATTCCGAGGTCCCTAGCTCGAGATATGAATTTTTTATGAAAATCTGAAAATTTAATGGTTTTAAGAATTTGGTTAATTTTTGATCTCATTGGTATCGGGTCCGTATTTTGATTTCGGAGTCCGGTATAGGTTCATTATGATATTTAAGACTTGTCTGCGAAATTTGGTGAGAAAGGAGTTGGTTGGACGTGATTCGGATATCCAGTTGTAAAAATAGAGGTTTTAAAGTTTTCTTGGAAATTTCATTTGATTTGATACTAAATTCGTAGTTCTATCTGTTACTTTGGAGATTTGATCGCTCGAGCAAGTTTGTATGAGATTTTAGGACTTGCGTGCATGTTTGGTTTGGAGCCCCGAGGGCTCGGGTGAGTTACGGATAGGCTACGGAATGTTTAGAACTTAGAAAATCTATTTTTTTTCTTCAGCTGATATCTAGTGTATCCTTCATCGCGTTTGCGGAGGTACTCTTGCGAATGCAAAAGGTAAAATGGGGATAGGATGATTTTCTTCTTCGCAAACACGAAGAACTAGTCGCGAACGTGGAGCATTAGGGGTATTACCCTTCGCGAATGCGACCAGGCTCTCGCGAACGCGTAGGCATTGGACCTAGGGGAGGGGAAGTGACCTATACTCTTTGCAAACATGGCACATGGCTCGCGAATGCGTAGGTTGGTGGGAATAAGCCTTCGCTAACGCGAAGAGTATCTCGCGAAAGCATAGGCCTTTTGGGTTGATGCCTTTCGCGAAC
Source organism: Nicotiana glauca (assembly GCA_026770625.1). Classification (NCBI taxonomy): domain Eukaryota; kingdom Viridiplantae; phylum Streptophyta; class Magnoliopsida; order Solanales; family Solanaceae; genus Nicotiana; species Nicotiana glauca. Next base: position 35,665 of record MU684111.1, read on the forward strand.
ATGAAGAAGGTCTAACGCCTGAGATTTAAAGCAGACCAGAATCGGAATTTTCTCAAAATTTCATCTCTTCCATTAGAACTCGACCTAGGAGCGATTTTGAAGGAGGAATTCAATACCAAATCATAGGTTTGTACTTTTTAAGTAATTTTCTTTCATTTCTAACATCACCCATTGAATTTCTAGCTCTACTCTTTGTTCTTTCATGGTAGAAAACTAGGGATTTAGGAAGAATTGGAGGATTTTGTAAATTAGGAATTTAAACCTCGATTTGAGGTCGGATTCCAAAATCAATTGTATATCCGGGCTCAGGGGTAAATGGATAAATGTATTTTGGTCCAAACCTCGAGTTTGACCAAGCGGGCCCGGGGTCAATTTTTTACTTTTTGGAAAAAAATTTGGAAAATCTAAATTTATATATTGTAGTTGGTTCCTTTAGAAATAATTGATGTTATTGAGTTAATTTTAGCTAAATACGAATGGTTCGAAGGCTTATACTAGAGGAAAGCGGTAATTGATCATTGAGTGGCACGCGGAGCGAGGTAAGTGTCGTGGTTAACCTTAGCTTGAGGGATTAGGTCCTATTTACCTATTTGCTACATGTTTGAATGTTGAGACAATGTATAGGTGAGGTGACGAGTACCTATGCGTTGTTGTTGAATCATAACATGCTACTGAGTCTTATTCAAAAAAATTATAGTTTTCCGTGATCATACTATCCATGCTTAGACTAGTTTATTATTATGTTGATCGTTCTTATCATATGTAAGGATTTTGGTATTGATCGAGTATTGACTCAAAGTCGAGGTTGATATCGTGGAAGCAAATATTAAAGTAAGACTTGTTGTTATCATTTCTATCTCCGTATTATTATTGTTCCTTATTTTGGTGAGGGAGAGTGTTTAATGCACGAAGGGTGATGTCGTGCCATTCTTATTTGATTTATATGGTGAGGTTGAGAGTAAAAGCACGAAGGGTGATGTTGTGTCATGTTATGAGAGAGTTAATGAACGAAGGGTAATGTCGTGCTATTCTTATTTGATTTATATAGTGAGGTTGATAGTAAAAGCACGAAGGGTGATGCCCTGCCGTTTCTATTGATTATTTGGTGAGGTTGAGAGTAAAAGCACGAAAGGTGATGTCGTACATTTTTCATTACTGTGTTTACTTGTTATTACTGGTTCAACGTGTACTAGCTGCTTAAATTTCTTTACTGCTATATTTCTTTATCTTGCAGTTCCCTCATCATGTTCCCCCCTCCCGTTATAATCCGCTCAGCTTCTATTAATTGTTATTGTGCTCGTACATTGTTCAACTATAAAGATTTATGTATGTGTCTTGTCCTAGCCTCGTCACTACTTCGCCGAGGTTAGGCTAGGCACTTATCAGTACATGGGGTCGGTTGTACTGATATTGCACGCTGCACTTTTTGTGCAGATTTTGGTACTGGCCTGAGTTGACCCTGAGTTTAGCAGCTGGACTTGATCGACAGGAGACCAAGGTAGATCTGCTAGCGTCCGCAGACCCTGGAGTATCTTCCTAGACTTGTTATTTTATTGTTCCTTTTCTTTCAGAACAGTGTATTATCTTTCATACTCTGTTTGTAGTAAATCATAGTAGCTCGTGAGTTGTGACCCCAGATGCTAAATGTTTCGGTTACTTTGGGTTTTATAATATTCTGCAAATTCTGTTTAGTTTCTGTTTGGCTTAATTAAATTCTATTATTAAAAATTTGTTAAAAGTTGATTTTGTGAACTATCTAATATTAACTTGCCTAGCAAGTGAAATGTTAGGCGCTATCACGATCCCGAAGGTGAAAATTCCGGATCGTGACACTTTTTGCTTTATCTTTGTATTATATACTTATCCTACTCATGGGAAGTTCATTAAAAGAAAAGATTGAAATATTTGAAGAAATATCCCTGGTGTGTGAGAATGATTGAGCCAAAGGTGATTGTGCTAAGTCGTTTGATAATAAGCTTGGATTATATTCCAGAAAAAGATAATGATAATGACATTGAAGGATCATCTAAGGTATTTATATTAAAGATCAGACATCATAAATTATAGTACTACTTAATTTTATACGAATGTTAAATAGTTTTACACTTAAACCAAAACTATCCCTTGTTTTTGAAAATTATTATTGTGTTCTTTGACAACTTTAATTTCAGTCAGCTCACTCCTAGTATGTTTATTTTAGAAGTGTAAAATGGGCGGGTTGACTAAATTGAACGAGTTAAAATAGACAGAATAAACAAATGTGTTGGTTACTAACTTATCCAGAAATTACTTGAGCTGAAATGAGCTAAGCAATGAGTCATAGCTCAACATACCTTACTCTAATCAATTTTTTATTTCTTTGTTATTTATAACAATTTATTTAATTATCTAATAAAACCTATTAGTTCGTTACTGAAAATATATGGCGAAATACATAAACGGCCCCTTCAAGTTGTTTTCAACGACCAACTAAACACCTCAACTGGCCCCTGTACCATTTTAACATTTCAAGTTGCTATTAAATATATCAAGTAAGTACCCTAGTGCAGAAGACCATATGCGTGAATTATATTTGCCTAATGAACCAATTAAAAAGTAACAGTCATTTTGATTAAAACAAAAAAAAAAATATTTACACCCTTCCCCGTACGTTCTCCCAACCTAACTTTCCTTCTTCTTCACCTGAAATTGCAGCACAACCGTAGCAATAAAGGAATCAGTAATTGTATTTCTGATATTTAAATTCAAAAGGAGGCATTTGTCCATGTATGATATGATTGAAAGCTTTCTGCAGACACAAAATAATTTCATGCCAATCAGATTTAATTACTCCAACATAAAGAGAATTACCAGAGGGTTCAAAGAGAAATTAGGCGAAGGGGATTTATGGCAAAGTATATAAAGGAAAGCTTCGCAGCGGTGAAGATGTTGAGCAAGCCTAAGCAGGTGGAGGATAAGATTTTATGGATGAAGTAGCTACCATTGGAATGATTCATTATGTAAATGTAGTTGGATATTTCTCTGACGAACAAAAGTTGCAAAGATCCAGCAGCTCTAACAATGAGTAAAATGATATTGAATTTTTGTGGGTGGTTAGTGAAATTATTACGGTGGAATGGTTGTTGTTAATCATTACATTATGGTCAAGGTTAAAGAAGATGAGGTGGATTAATGGCAGAAGGTGGAGGAGCTACTGATTTGGAAGTTTATGTTCCACATTTCAGATTGGTTGTAATAGAGGCAAAGGTGATTTAGGGCAGAGGAGGGCGTTGAATGGTGGGGGGAGAATTGGAGAAGAAGGGGGTGTGAAAATTAGGTGGGGTCCACATTATTTTAGTAAAAAAACCCTAATTTTAGGTTGAAAACTCGCAGTCCTAGAGAGTGGATTTCACGCAATGGAGTATGACATGGTCGGGTGTTTAGTTGATCTTCTTTTATGAATAAATAAAGTGTCTAACTGAAAATGGCCTCAGTAGAGGTGTTTAGTTGGTCGTTGAGGACAACTTGAAGAGGCCGTTTATGTATTTCGCCAAAATATATCTAATGAATCAAACAAAATTCTTTGTTAAAAATAATGTTAACAAAGCTTCTTATAACAATAATAACAAACACATGTAATCTCACAATTGGTGTTTAGGGAGGGTAACGTGTACATATACCCAATATAATCCCAAAATAGTGTCTAGGGAGGGTAGTATATACATATACCTTATTGTATGCGATAAAAATAGACGGTTCGATTTTACGATCATCAAGGCGTCTCGAGGTATCCCAATGATCGACTTCGAGGGCTCACAGCGACCGGCCTCGAGGCAGTGTAAACTAGTAGCTTCGGTGGATCGATGTAATGTTCCCAAAGCACATGACCAGAGCTGACAAAGCCTATTAAGCTAGTCCTGGCCCGCATCATGGTATTAAATGGTTGTACCGGCTCCATACTATGTAATAAATATATTTGTACTATGTCGGAATTCCCCCTCCTATATAAAGGGGATCCTTGTCATTTTGTAAAGGATCTTTTGCTCAATATTGAATACACAGGAATATTTTCTCTGCTCTCTAACATATTCTCTTGATCTCATTACTTGCATTTATTACTTATATTCATTGTGTTCCATTTATTGTTCTTTATTTATTCCCTATTATTGGCCATAAGGAGCTGTCATTGATTTTATTGTAACGGTTAGTCATCCATCGACTACCATCGACGAGACATCAGACTCGACCCTTGAGGCCTGAATACGCCAGTTCGAGGCACCGATTTCCAGCCCTCTAGTTTGGTTATTATACCATCTACAAGCTCTTATCTCTTACCTAGCATCTATTGCCCAAACAACTAGCATAAAAATAGATCACGCATTTTTAGAACCACAAAATCAAATCTAATTTTAATTACCATTTTCAAGGTAAACAGTTTGGCGCCCACCGTGGGGCTAAAAATAATAATGATTATTTTCTTGCTGGTTTTACTACATAACGCAAGTTACCTTTCGCACTTTTTCTTGTCCAAGATCTTTGATTTCAGGTCAAAATGTCTAACTCAGTGAATGCATATGAAAACAATGGTCTTGAGGACCATGGGGAGAAACGGTGTAGTTGTTCCAGGTATCGTCACACAACCATTAAAACCTGGGGACGCATCAGAGCCAATCCCACACTAACAGGAGCGTACATCAAGGAGACCAACAAGAAGCTCAAAAAAACCCAACTAGGGAAGAACGGGAGGTTAGCCTTCACGTTATTTTTGAAATGTTACAGGCACAACAGCCGGAGATTGCTCAGCTGCAAAGTCACCAGAAAACTCCCAGCACGGTAGCACCGGGGATGGCTCCCCCGGCCGAGCAGGTACTAGAAAGATCAAGCAACAACGGGTCAGCAGCCGACCCCACTATCGTAAAGATTCTCAGGACCTCACGAAGAGGATCGAGTCGGGAGAGAAAAAGATAGAAGCCAACGATAAGAAGGTAGAGACGTACAACTCTAGGGTCGATCAAATTTCGGGCACACCCCCAATTCTGAAAGGTGTAGATTCAAAGAAGTTTGTACAAAAACCATTCCCATAGGAGCGCCCCAAAACCCATTCCAAAGAAGTTCAGAATGCCCGAGCTTCCGAAGTACAACAAAACCTCGGACCCCAACGAGCGCGTCACTGCCTACACTTGTGCAGTGAAGGGAAATAACCTAAGGGATGACGAGATCGAGTCCATCCTACTGAAAAATTTCTGAGAGATGCTTTCAAAGGGGAAATAATGTGGTATCACTACCTAGACCTAAACTCGATAGATTAATTTGCCATGCTGGCGGATTCTTTTATAAAGGCACATGTCGGTGCCATCAAGGTAGCTACAAGGAAATCCGACATCTTCAAAATCAAGCAAAAAGAGAACGAGATGCTGCGAAAGTTCGTATCTCGCTTTCAAATGGAACGAATGGAACTATCATCGGTCTCTTAAGACTGAGCGGTGCAGCCTTTACTGAAGGTTTGAATGAGCGAAGCTCGATAGATTTGAAGCAGCTAAAGAAGAACTAGTCGAGTATCCCGCTGTAACTTGGTCGAAGATTCGTAACCGATACCAGTCAAACATCAGGGTCGAAGACGACCAACTAGGAGCCCCCTCAGGCTCGGTATATCCTAACAGGCTTCAGGCAAAGGAGCCAAAGACAAATAAGGAAAGATACCAACTGTACGCCGAAGATAGAAGAAACTCCTCGAGGTGCAACATACCCCTCAATGAACAAAGAATGGATCGAGGCTACAACCTTCAAGGACTTGTCAGCAGAGCTGGATTCGATAGGCATATAGGGCCAATAGATGCGCTTGTCAGAATACAACTTCAATGTCGATGTTTCAGACATCATATCCGCCATCAGTAAAATCAGGGACACTAGGTGGCCAAGGCCTATACAATCAGATCCTTCACAAAGGAACCATAACTTAGTGTGTGAATTTCACAACGCGCACGATCACAGGACCGAAGATTGTCGGCAGCTCCGGGAAGAAGTAGCTCGACTACTCAGCAAAGGTTACCTCTGAGAATTCCTCAGGACCGGGCCAAAAATCAGTTTCGGGAAAGAGAGGTGACCAGGAATAATGAAACAAATAAGACACTGCATGTCATCCACATGATCTTGGGAGGCATCGATGCTCCACAAAAACATATGATCAGAAGAACAAAAATTTCCATCACCAGAGAAAAATGAACTCGAGGTTACATACCCGAGGACGCTCTCACATTCAATGATGAGGACATCAAGACTTTATCTCAGCCTCACAACGACACACTGGTAATATCTTTCCTTGTAAATATATTTCAAATTAAATGTGTACTTGTGGATCCAGGTAGCTCGGCCAACACTATCGGGTTGAGGGAGTTAGAGCAGCTCGGACTGCTTGACCAAATCGTGCCCGCCTCTCGAGTCCTCAACGGATTCAACATGGCGACGAAACAACAAAAGGGGAAATCACCCTCCCAGTCAGAGTGGCCGGCACAACCCAAAATGCCAAATTCCATGTAACCGAAAGAGACATGAGATACAACGCCTTGCTCGGAAGGTCATGGATACACTGTATGAGAGTAGTATCGTCCACCCTCCATCAAATGATGAAATTCCAGACAAAGGACAGGATAAAAACCATCTACAGGGAACAACATGCGGTAAGAGAAATATTCGCGGTGCATGATGTGGCGTTGACACCAATACCTCCACCATCAAAGGAGCCAAAGGATAAGTAAATAGTAAAATAGTGATAACAAGCTACATTCTTGGCTATGCCCGACTAAACAAAATGAAGGACCGTACCGAGTCCTCATAATAAATGATTGAATTGCATCGAGATCCGAAGCACCGTCATCACTAAGGTATGGTCACCTCCCTTTTTCAGTCAAATTTTATACTAACCTGAATGCAGGTATCTGATTGAAATGGCTGAGGCGCTTTCCAACTCGAAGGCCTTAGGTTCCAAAAGCATGTGTTGCACTCTTTTCCTTCGACCGGGTTTTAATCCCAAGAAGGTTTTTACCGGCAATGTTTTTAACGAGGCAACACCTATATGCTACCTAAGGAAGAATCAACAAGTATTCAAGGCTTCTTTTTCAATCAACCTCGAATGCTGGGGGGCATCCCCTCAGAAGGTCACCTACTCGGAGAAGTAAAGACGCGCTAAATAGGCTTTCGATAGGAAAATAATGTACCGGTCCAAACAGTCGAAAGAACCGTGTCTGTATAGAACACCAAGCCCTTAACAACAAAGACATGTTTACTTGTACCAAGTAATCAAAGAATACTTTCCAAAAGCATTTCGCGTTTCAAAAAAGCTCAGTATTTTTGCAAAAATGGCTCATCTGCAAAACCATCCCCAAGACTCGGTGGCTGGCGTCAACAACTCGAAATAATACGACCCCCAGGTTGGAGCTTCAAACTCGTAAGCCCTCAGTGAGGCAACATCAAGATCACAAAACAACTCCAGATCCAAAAATGTCCCAAACACTCGGGGACTGGCGTCGAAAACTCAAGGCCACATGACCTCCGGGCTGAAAAATCCAAAATAGTAAGCCCTCAATGAGGCAATACCGAGTTTACAAGTAATGCCTCCCGAGGAAAGAAACTCTCAATGACTCGGGGACTACCCCCAATCGCCACCCCCATCGACTTATCAAAACCCGAGGCCATAAGACCACATGCGGGCAACCTCGATCTCGTAAGACCTATATAAGTTAATAACAAAAACTGTAAGACCTCAAGCAAGGAATGTACCATACTTGTACCAAGTGACCAAAACTTTAAGACCTCAAGTAAGGCATGAACCACACTTGTACTAAGTGACCAAAATTGTAAGACCTCAAAGGCATGTAGAAATTTGTAAGCCCTTACAAAAGGCATAATCTCGATCTTAAAGTTAAGGCTATATATCGAACTTGTAAGACCCTAAAAAGGCATACCCTTGATATAGATGCCAAAAACCTACTTCAGTTGGGAACTGAAAGGCACCGGCCAAGCACAATGACTACGGTCATAATGCTGTACTAGTCAAACTAACGCGACTCGGGGACGTTCGATCGTCGCTATAAAATAGGCCTTCAATTACTTTGAAAATACTTCGAAAAGAACCGGTTAAATAGGCTACCCTCAACATCAGGCAAAAGAGCTTCGACCATGTCAGCTCCAAACTATAGGCTTCGAGATACTCAGCCACCGAGCCAAACCTCTCGAGGTGCTCGATCATCGCTATATAACAACTCACAATCGAGTTTTTATCAAACCGTCGAAGATTCAGGCAAACACAACTTCAAATATCCTTAAAGAGGGAAAAATAAAGCCTATTAGAGGTCGTACTGACTAAATGCGTAAGAGCCACTGTCGCTAGCCCATACTAGAGTCCGTACTAACCCAAATGCGTAATAGCCACTGTCGCCGGCCCATATAAAAGGTCGTACCGACCCAATGTGTAAGAGCCATTATCACCAACCCATATAAAAGGTCATACCAACCGAAAGCATAAGAGCCTAAGGGCCAGCCTTAAATTCAAAAACATTGAGGGTCAAATGAGCTCGAGTCGAAACGCGACTCAAAGACTGAACATGAAAGAGTTAACTAAATATGCCTAAGAGAAAAAACATAAGAGCTCAAAATGTGGGCTTATACTAAAATGTCGTACCGACCGAGCGCGTAAGAGCCTACAAGCCAACCTAACGAGCCCCAGGGCCGTACTATAAACCTAAAGGTTCTATCCAAAAACCAGTTCACCTGGCTAAAACTAGCAAATATTGAAGCAAAGGGAAGTGTATGAAAAATAAAACTGCAAGGCTTCCTTTTATACATATATGCGAAGAAATACAAGCTCCATTTACATGTTCTTTGAAAATACTATACACAGAATCAGAAAGGGAAGGCCTAATCTACGTCCTCCTCGGGGACTATGGCTCGTCGGCCTCTTTCTCACTATCCTCGGTATCGAACAAAAGATACCTAGCATCATTTTCATCTGCCTTTACCTGCTTTACCTCTTCCGAGAGGTCAAAGCCCCTAGCATGGATCTCCTCGAGGGTCTCCCTTCAAGATTTGTACCAAGCATATTCCTTGCTCTTTCTCTCACGGTCAAGAGCCTCTCTCAGCTCAGCTCGAGCATCGGTAGCATCCTTCAAATAGATCACCACTTTTTTGTCAACCTTAGTGCGACTCATTACGACTTCAGCCCGCGCATCTACAACTTCGACCTTCATCTTCAAAAGCTCAGACTCGAGCCTGGTAATCATATTTGCTCGGACAGAACTATTTGCATGAGCATTCCGGAGTTGAACCTCGAGGGCAGAAGCCTTGGCCTAAGCATCCTCCTTGGTCATAACTTAGGCATCTGCCTGAGCCTTTAGTTCGTTACGCTCGCGTTTAACCCGGCCAACTTCACCCTAAAGTCATTCTAGCTCCTCCGTTTCATTCTCCAACTGGAATATCGAAATATTAATCTCCAAAAGTAGAAGGAAGAGCATACATCGACACGAAATAAAGGTTACCTATCTTTCGAGATCGTTTTCATACCAATCACTTTGTTCTAGGAAATATGGGAACTATCTGTATGCGGTAAAAATTGGCGGTTCGATTTTACAATCATCAAGGCATCTCGAGGTCTCCCAGTGATCGACTTCGAGGGCTCACACCGATCGGCCTCGAGGCAGTGTAAACCAGTAGCTTCGGTGGATCGATGTGATATTCCCAAAGCATATGACCAGAGCTGACAAAGCCTATTAGGCTGGTCCAGGCCCCAATCATGGCATTAAATGGTTGTACCGGCTTCATATCTTTATAATAAATGTATTTGTACTATGTTGGGATTCCCCTCATATATAAAGGGGATACATGTTATTTCGTAAAGGATCTGTTGCTCAATATTGAATACATAGGAACATTCTCTATGCTCTCTAACATATTCTCTTGATCTCATTACTTGCATTTATTACTTATAGTCATTGTGTTCCATTTATTGTTCTTCATTTATTGGCCATAAAGAGCCATCATTGATTTTATTATAACTGTTAGTCATCCATCGACTACCCTCAGCGAGACATCAGACTCGACCCTCGAGGCCCGTATACACCAGCTCGAGGCACCGATTTCCAACCCCCTGGTTTGGTCATTATACTATCTACAAGATTTTATCTTATTTTCTAATCTCTTACCTAGCATCTATTGCCCAACAACAACAATAACAAACCTAGTTTGATCCCAAAATATAGGGTCTGGGGAGGGTAGTCTGTACGCAGACCTTACCCATACCTAATGCAGGTAGAGAGGTTGTTTCCAATAGACCCTCGGCTCAGGAAGGGCAAGAAGAAAAAGAGGGAAGCAAGGAAGGAAAATAGTATCCAATAATAGCAACACGGAGTACAATACCTGAGGCGAACAAAACCACATGCCGTAATAAAAAGCAAAGAATATGAAGGGAAATGCATACTACTAAACCTATCCGTGAACACTATAAACTACCCACTAACCTTCTTGTACGCGATAAAATTAGAAGACTTAATTTTTGCTATCAAGATATTTTTAGAAGCCTTCCCCGAGACCCTGAGGGTAGAAGGCCACGATCGAGTACTCGACCTCAGGGCTCATCGAGGTCCGAGTCAAAGGAAGCAGGGCCCGAGGTCAGGACAGGAGAGGAGGTTTCCGAAGCACATGGCTACACCTGACAGGACCGGTCTATCTACAGCCTATTGAGAGAACTTGCATCAGGCCATCCCATCTTTCTACTCTTGTAAATAATATAAACGTACTTTATCGAGTCCCCTCACTTATATAAAGGGGACTCACCTCACTTTATAAGGGAGGGATGTTGCTTCACTTCTCCAATAAGCAATAATATATATCTCTCTCTCTTTCTTCTAAGTTATCAGTGTTCTTTGACCCTGAGGTAGCTCGAGCATTTTATTGTTCTTCATCATTTAGCTCAAGATTCACGGTATAAAGCCTTGTTTATCTATATACTTACATGTTATCCCCTTCTCGACTACCCTCGATAAGACCAAGATAGGCTCGAGGCCTGGCCCTGAGGTACGTACTGGCTTGCTCTAAGCCCGGAAACGTCCCCTTACTGGTTCGATTATCGCTTTGGATAACTCGATCTTTACTGTTTTACTCCATATTTTAGCACTAATCACCCTTACAAACTAGCTCGGGAATAGATCATGTAGAATCCCATTTATAAATTTTATTGTTGTTATCATTTTCATCCTCGACCTTCACACCCTCCTATCAAGTGTCATGTCCTAAGTGAGCTGAAGCAACGTCATGTTGTGCCTAATCACTTCTTCCCAGTACTTCTTAGGCCTACCTCGACCCCTCCTCAAACTCTCCATGGCCAACCTCTCACACCTCCTGACAGGGGCATCAATGCTTCTTCTCCTAACATGTCCGAACCATCTCAGCCGCGACTCCTTCATCTTGTCCTCCACGGAGGCTACTCCCACTCTGTCCCGGATAGCTTTATTCCTAATTCTATCTCGCCTGGTATTACCCAAACAAGTAGCATAAAAATAAATCACGTATTTTTAGAATCACAAAATCAAATCTAATTATAATTACCATTTTCAAGGTAAACACTTATCCCTATAAAGTTTCTTATGGTAAAAAGTTCACGAAGCGCCCTATTTTGTCGTTATTATTTAACTTGTACCAATTCTTTTTGGGCAGAATTTTAACCGGTTCCAATATTTAGGTAAATTTGATATTGCTTTGCTCTCAATTGCTTTTTCACTACTACTGCTGCTTCTTCGAAACTTCATCTATGCTGCTGCTTTTTCTATTCTTCTTCTTCGAATTACAATTCAAACATTGAGTTGGTACTTGTAGATGTGTGGAGAAATTTAAAGCCACCATTGTTGAACCTAGAGAAAGTTTGCTCAATGGTGACCTCACTGAAATCGATGAAATGGAATGTTTCAGAGATAGAAGAACTTCATATTCGATTATAAAGTTGCATTGAAGAGATTGTATAAGAACTCCATATCCCGATTTAGAAGTTACATTGAGGAGATTGTATAAAAACTTCAGATCCCGATTTAGAAGTTGCATTGAAGAGATAGACGAACTTCATGTCCCGATTCTAAAGTTACATTGACGAGATATAGAAAAATTTTAAATCCTATTTCAAAATCCTAAATTTGTAACTTCAGATGTGAATTATGAAGTGATCAGATACGAATTTTAAAGCATGTTTCAAAATGGAAAACTTTTACAAACTTTTGTACAATACCGGTATATTTGCACTTCCTCCTTTCTTATGAGTTAATATTGGCTACATATATATATTTTTATAAGAATTAATCTAAATAACCGCTCATCCAACCACATAAACTAAAAATAGCCAGCGAATGTATAAATATATGTATATAACGGTGTATACTCAGTGAATAATCTATGTATACTAGTAAAAAATTGAACAATGAATCCAATCGGCTATTTATCAAAGAACTTACATATTTAACCCAAATCAGTCCAACTTTTAGATGTGCTAACTTAGGTTGTTCCCAGATTGACCCACCATGAAACTATGTCCAGCCCAAACACAAATGAATTGGGCCGGTCATATTTTTATGGATTAATTTTGTCACCTATAATTTCCTTGAAGTTTTCCTAATTTTAGAGTTCTTGAAGGAACTTTTTTTTTTTGTTTCAATTCTAGTGGAATGTATGATTGTCAATTTTCTAGCTTGCTCTGATGACGGGTAAAGCATCGCGCATTTTGATTTTTGGGTAGGGAAGTATATCTTGGAACAAGGTTGATTTTGCCCCTGGATAGCATCATGAAATGCCACATGCATGGAGTTTACCTGTTTGAGCCTTGTATTTGCCTGTGCAGCTATGCTGTAACCCATCCAAAGAATGGATATATAATTCATATATATACTATGTGTATAACCGTATATAACTAATACTATATAATTTATGCATATCAACTAACAAAATAATAGTTAATTCAATCGGTTATTTTTGCTTAAACAAATTAAAATGAAGAAGGAATCATCAATTGCAGCGACAGTCGGACCCATATGGCATGATTGATGATACAAACTGAAACCATTTGTAGACTTCCTTCCAGGCTTCCACTATAAAATGCTAGTAGTAGATACTGAATCTTCTTCATAAGTAGAGGGTTGACCTCTAAAAAGAAGTGGTATGGTTATCATTATCAAATAGACTTGAGAATTGCACTCTGAATTTAAGCTCCTAGTATCAATGGGTCAATTATTTGGGATAAAAAAAAATCTCTTATGCCAATAAAATATTGAAAAATAATTCAAGATAGATTCATTTCAAGCACGTGTTTGTAAATTTCTAACCGCGAATTTATAAGAAAAATCTTAGATTCTCAATAAAGAGGACGGCAATAAATTCTAAAGGAATATGAAGTAGTTTGTACAAAAAGCAGGGAAACTGGGGAACGAGTACGACCTTAGATATGTTGTTTCGAATTAATTACTTTTATCATTTTTACTTTTGTAATGCATAAAAACTTAGCCTAACTAGTCCAAATTTGAATAGCATAGGTGAGATATAATTTGAAAACTCATCAAAATGGGTTGGATACAGATTGTATGTCAAAATTTCTGAGCAGAAAAGGCTAAAATATTGCAACCCAACATGTTAATTGTCATCCTCTATTTTAGGCTAAAATAATTACTTGAATATTCTCTATATAAAAAAGACTAAATATGAAATAAATGGATGAAGAGATATTCTTTTAATCCATTCATAATATTAAATTGCTTTAGATGTTGGAAGAATTAAACAGTAATCGAATCAACTTCAGCCTAAACATAGTTCGGCTAGGCTGAATATTTTTTTTCTAATGTAATATTGTTAAGAAATTTAGTTCAAAGTAATAATACGAAAAAAAAATAATAATAAGAGAGGAAGGGAGGAGGAGATTGCTTTTTTATTTCTTCATGTGTAGTTTACAACATCATTCTCAATAAATTAACCTAAGTAGTCGCCCGCCTAATCACTTAAACTAAAAATAATTGGCAAATATTAAAAAAATATAAGGAGTATGTGTATAATTAGCGTATAAAATATGTATACCGAATAGGAAGAGTAAACAGTAAATCTAACCAGCTATTTGTGTAAAGATATCTTTATTTGTATGATTACATTGAAGAATACCAAAGGGTGTCATGAACATGACATATTGACATTAACTATTAAATCATGGAGGAGGCTCATGGAGAACAGAGACAGATCTAGGATTTAAAGGAACCTTTAAGTTTTTTATTATTGAACATATTACATTTTTTAAATATGGGTTCATATCTAATGTTTGTTGCAATTTCACACATAAATTTGTGCTGCGCGTCGAAAGTACTGAATTCAGATGAACATAATACTATAACTGTGGATCCACCCAGAGGAGATTATGGAGATGTGAGACTTACAACTATCACTGTAAGGAGTAATGGATCAGAGTTTACCTATATCATGGAAAAGAGTAATAGGAGTAATAGACATTCATAATCCAACTATAGTAACATGTCCAATTTTGACTCAACTCGCTTGTCTGAAGTTGAAATACTTCTTTTGTCTTGAAGTAAGTGTCACGATCCAGAATTTTTATTGTCGGGATCCTAATGACGCCTAATATTTCACTCGCTAGGCAAGCCAATGTTAGAATAATTTATCCATTTTTCAACAATTTAAATTAAATAATGAGAAAGAACTGAAATAACGGTAATAATCCAAAGTAACGTGCGGAAGCCATAACAATTAAAATATCTTATACAACCCTAGACATGGTGTCACAAGTGCACGAGCTACTAGAATAATACAAATAAAAGTCTGAATAAAATATAAAGCCGTATAAAGGAAAGTATACAGCTAAATAAAAGGGAAAGGGGCTCTAGGAGCTGTGGACGCTGAGCAGCTGTACCTCACATCTCCACAAGGCTGAACAATTCGAGCACGTTAATAATCACCGCTAGGAACGACTCCAAAATCTACACAAGAAGTGTAGAGTGTAGTATGAGTACAACCGACCCCATGTAAATTGTAAGTGTCGAGCCTAACCTTGACGAAGTAGTGACGAGACTAAGGTTGGTCACTCACACTACAACCTGCACGCAGTATATAATAAAGATATGAGAAGGAAATACAGAACAAAATAAAACAGTTAACTAAAGATAATAGCTACAGCCTCAAGAAATAAACCAGTGACGATCAGAATTACCAAAAATAGACTTTCAAATGAAAATACCGAAAACCAACATAGCTCAACGAAATAAAAATACATAGGTTGTTGCGGCGCGCAACCCGATCCCATCGTACAACACAATCTTTCCTTATTCCACCATAGCAGTATCAACAATCATAAATAAATATAAGTTGCGACGCGCAACCCGATCCTACCATATAACAAAATCAGTATCACGATTCACTCTTATTTCACCGTATCAATCCACTCTTATTTCACCTGTTGTTGCGTGCAACCCGATCCCACCGTATCAATACAAATTTACTCTTATTCCTCTGTATCGATCCACCTTTATTTCACCTGTTGCAGTGTGTAACCCGAACCCACCATATCAGTATCAACTATCCAATGAGTGCAACCAAATCAATAGTTCAACTCACAAGAATCTCTATAATTGATGAATATGAAGCGGAACCAGAAAGAAAATCTTGTACCAACTTGGGAATCCATATATATGATACTACATGGCAAGACAAGTCTAGTAAATGATAATTAAAAAGTTGCAATTAAGTCAATTAAGGCAAATAGCAACGAGTCATGTGAACATGGAAAAGTCTAAAATTTTTAACATGAGTAACAATGATTAACAAGTAGCAAATAAAGTATGGAAGGTATTTAAAGCACATAACAGTTAAGACATGGAAGAAAGTAATTAAGGAAAAGCGAAAAATCATGGAAAACAAGTAATTCGGCGGCGTATAATCACTCGCCACTTCGCATATACGCCACAACACGTAAAAATTCACATAGCACATAGTATGAGGGTTCCTAGTTCCCTCAAATCAAGGTTAAACTCAACATTAACCTTACTCCGCAGTCAACTCAGAGCTCTACCGAGACCTTTCCCTTAGAATCCGCCTCCAAACTACTCGTATCTAATCACAATTTACTCAATAATATCAAATATTGCTAAATGAATCAATTACAATGCACAACTTTAGAATTCCCACACTTTTTCCCAAAAAGTCAAAAATCGATTCCCAGACCCGCTTGGTCCAAACCCGAAATTCGGACTAAAATTCGATAACTCATTCACCCCCGAGCCTGGTTATGTAATTTATTTTGAAATCTGGCCCCAATTTGAGGTCTAAATATCAATTTTACAAAAATTTCTAATTCTACCCAAATTCCTAATTTCTACTATGAAAATCCTAGATTTTAGGTGGAAATCTTTTGAAATGTAATGGGTAATTTAAAGAAAGTAGGTTAGAATCACTTACCAACAAATTGGGGAAGAAGAGATCTTGGGAAAATCATCTCTAGGATTTTCTAGTTTTGAAAATTTGAAAGAATGAACAAAATCTCATTTTTGGGACCGTTTTAATCACTAGCATCAGGTGTTCATCGTGTTCGCGTGAAACCTGACACGTTCGCGAAGAGCAAGGCTCAATGGCTTACGCGATCGCGGGAGGATATACGTGTTCACAAAGGTTTAGCCCTCCTAACCTCCGCGTCGCAATACTTGGCTCGCGTTCGCGTAGTAAACCTTAAATCCCCAGCTCAGCCTAGCTAACGCTACGCGTTCGCGTGTGACCGGCCGCGTTCGCGTAGAGCAGCCCCCCTCCAAGTGCTCCGCATTTGCGACCATGGTCTCGCGTTCGCGCAGAACAAAATCCTCCCCCAGCCCAAATCCCCTTCGTGATAGCGAGAATGGCTTCGCGATCGCGAAGCACAACACACCAAATGACAGTTGAAGCTCAAAAATTATATTTTTCCCAAGTTCGAAAGGTCTATAGGCTATCCAAAACTCGCCCGAACCCTCGGAGATCCAAATCAATTATGCACACAAGTCCAAAAATATGATACGAACTCGGTCGCAGGATCAAAATACCAAAACAACACCTGGAACTACGAATCGGACATCAAATCAAATAAAATTTTCATAAAACTTTAGAATTTCTATTTTAACAACCGGACATCCGAATTAAGAAGCTATTGGAGGCTTTGAAACACAAAATTATGATTTAAAACTCTAGATGACCTATCGAATCATCACATTAAGATATCACACAAAATTGAATTTATTGAATAAACCCGCGACATAATCAACAGTGTAGGGCACCAAATTTGACGATTTAGTGGTGCAGTAAATTGCATAATATATGTATGTAGGTGAACAGTAGTTAAGTGGGGAATTGAAATTGTCAGAAGCACTGGAACTTGGCCTGGGCTTTTGGGCACCAGCTGAGCTGACGAAAACTTGTACACACAACGACAACACAATTTAGTGGAAGTGGCACTGAATGCAGTCAAATTGACGTTAAATGTCTCCACCTCAAAACAACATGTATTTGTTCTTTCCCCCAAAATTTAAGGTCAAAACGACATCTATGATTTCTCTCGCTTGTGGCCCATTGATTCAAATCAAAAGAGGATATATGAAATATAGTTGCTGGTCCCCTCATCTACTTACCTATAAAAGAAAACCTTTCGTGTACATATTCAGTCAAATCTTGTGTACATTTGAAAATTGACCATTCATTGATGGTTTACCCAGTACTATTTTTACTAGTATTTCTTTTGTGAATGGCAAAATATATAGTTTGCCTCCCGGAACGTAGGACCAAATCACCATGATACATCTTGTGAGCACGGACAACTTTTTACACACCCAATTTTTTCAAAGTGTGTCTATTACATACCTTTTTGTCGATGTGGCCAATGCGTATTTTACCAATAAAATAAGGCGCGTGAACAGTAAAAAGATTATTTCTTTCTTTATTTTATTTTTTTCCCATTTTCCTAAACTAATTCACTGATATCCTCCGCCAAATCCAACACCCACCTTCCACCGTCGTTTCTCTACAATTTCTCCACCATCTTAACCAACACCCACCTGCCAAGAACCACCATACCTTCACTGTTGAAGCCTGACTCTTTTCTCTTTTTTTTTTTCTTCTCAAAATCCAATTGTTGGTAGCAGCCATGGAAGCCCTTACCTTATGTATACAAAATAGGGTAGTTTGAGTTTAACCCCGAAGCTAAGATCTTCAAGACATGTCATTTCGATTCCGTCTTTGAGTTTAAATAAATATTATGCACTTTGATGTTCTTGGGTTATAATAAAGGCTTGTAATTTCTTCATTTAAAAGCGTTTTGGTAGATCTAGTTATGTCGGATTTATGTTATGTGGGTTTTTCTTTTATTTTTTGAATTTAAGTTGAATTCTCATTCTCTGTAAAAAAAAAAAAAAAATTACTCCTTATTTAAGTTTTTAGAAGTGCAGATGACATACTTCAATGGTGTATTTTTTTTCTATTTCTTAAGTGATTTCCTCTTTAAAATAAATTGTATTTGGTGAATTCTTGTTACTGACTATTGCTCGTGTTTTTAAAGTAAACAAGGGGGAGGGATTAGAGCCTTACAGGAGGAAGCCGATGGGAAGGGGGCTTGGAGAAGAGGATAGACAGGGGAGGAGGAGGAAGCTGATGGGGGAGGGGAGACTTGGGGAAGATATTTTTTTTTTGGAGGGGAGGGGGTAAGGTAATATAATATTTCATTTGAAAAAGTTTAATCAATTAAGATTTATTTTTAAGTATATATTTATTTATAGTTGAGTTATGACATGTGTGTCGCATTTTAACTGGTATGTGGATGCAGTTTCCAAATAAAAAATTGATCAATAAAAAAATAGTGTGTCTTAGACACACTTTATAAAAGTTGGGTGTGTAAAAAGTTATCCATGCTCTGAAGGTGTGTCACGGGGATTTGGTCCTAAGTTCTGGGGGCAAACTATGTATTCTGCCTTTGTGAATTTGTCACGGTAACCTTTTCTTTTATTGTACATGATACTCCATAAACATAATTAAATCAAACTAAAAGTTAAGTAGCAGCATTTTATTCTTAACTACCTCAAGAACAAAAAAGACATTGCAATCACAAGTGTATTATACATGCCTCTTGACTCTTTAGCTATCCTTTTTCTTTATATACATAAAACTGATGCCGAAATAAGTTTGCACACATTTTTTTTGAACATAACACACGGATACATATATATATATATATATATATATATATATATATATATATATATATATATATATATATATATATATATATATATATACACTAAGCAAAATTACATAGTCATGGCCGAAAGTTTGAGGGCACCAACGTTACCCATGGATGCCAAGTAGTTAAAGACATTGCTAGATAAAGTTAGAGTTATCTGCATTCACAAACAACATTTGAATAGTTAGAGTTATTTTCGTAAATGAGCTTAATAACCTCAGTGGAATCTGTTTCAATTTCTATCTTCGTGAAGTTCATGTCTCTTGCTATTTTTAACCCTTCTATTATTGTTTGTAGCTCTGCATGGATGGGAGAAATTGTTTTGCATGATTTATGGAAGCCTACAATCCAATCACCTTTGTTGTTTCGAAAGACTCCTCCAAGTCCTGCCCTGCTACTCTTGTTATCAAAAGCACCATCACAGTTTAATTTAATAAAGCCTTTGGCTTTATCCAACTAATTTCTACCTTGATTGTTATTTCTACAAAAGAATTTCTTTTAGTGAAGAAAGTAAATACCCAAGATGCATGAATGACCTTTCTTATGTCAACGTTGTTATTTAGGTTGTTGATGTTATTATTGTTCCTATTTTTTCATAGTTCCCATATACAATAGGGAAATCTAGTAGTCCACTTTCCGGATAATTGTAATTCTTAATGAAGAAATCTCTTAAGTTTGCTAGCCAATCTTTATTATTCTCAATATCAAAAGGTGGTAAGCCTATTTTATCCCAAAAGTGCATTTAGATAGAACAGTTTGTAAAGATGTGTTGTATATCTTCAATACCTGCTCTACACATTGTACAGTTGGGATCAGTATTGATACCTATTTTAGCTAAGTAGGCCTGACAAGGAATACGGTTGTGCATGCATTGCCATAAAAAGATTTTAATTTTAACCGGGCAATGGAGCTCCCAAATTCATTTAAAAGGTTTTGTGGTAGGGTCATAATCATGGATTAGTTTATAGCAAGACTTAGTCGAAAAATGACCTGAAGAATTAGGATGCCAACTAATTTTGTCAGTTGTTGCACCTTTGCCAGGAATAGGAGTGGAGAGGATGTTGTTGAGGATATCATCAGGTAGTTCAAAAGAGATGACCTTGCTATTCCATTCAGTCTTCTGAATGATGTTTTTTAGACAAAGGTCTTGATCATATATGTTAAGGGGACCTTCAATTTGGCTTCTAAGAGATTTATAATTGAAAATTCAAATGTTGTTCCAAATGTTAATAGTGGACTTGGTACAAGGGTGCCATAGAATCCCCTTATTGCAAAATTTTCACCCTTGCAAAATAGATTTCTAGATGAAAGAGGAATTATGTAAGGTATTCCTAGTGTCATATTTGGATAGCAAAATTTGACCCCACAGAGATGAAGTATTATTAAGGAGTCGCCAAACAAAACCTGAAAGAAGGGCTAGTTTTTTTGACTTTGCTTGATGAATCCCTAATCCTCCCTTAGATTTATCCCTAGTAATAACTTGCCAATTGATTAGATGCAGTTTTTTGTTGGTATTAGAGGAATCCCAGATAAATTTACTTTGGATCTTGTCAATCTTTTTTAGAATTTTAGGAGGTAGAAGAGTATATTGCATGGAGTGAGTAGGGATAGCACTCAAAGTGCTTGAGGATAGAGTGGTTCTTCCTGCCATGTTTAAGAAGGAACATTTCAAGTGTGATAATCTGGATTGCATCTTGTCAATTAGAAACTGGAAGTCTTTAGTTCGAGGAGAGTGGCTAAGAATGGGAAAGCCTAGGTAATTGCCAAATTCCTTCGTTGACTTAATACAAAAGAGGTCTATTAATTTTTTTTAATTCAAGGGGGCAGTGGTTAGGTAACACAATTTTGGACTTTGTTTTGTTAATGGCAAGTCCAGATTCAGTGCAAAAGAAATCAAGACAAGATTTGATACAAAAACTCATTTTTTTGTTAGCCTTGCCCACTAGGGTAATATCATCCGCAAAGAAGATATGGGAGAAGTTAGAATTTTTATGTTTAAAATAGATGGGGTCCCATTGCAACGTATCTACTTAATAATTTATTAGTAGAGATAATAACTCAAGACAAAGAATGAAAATATAGGGGGAGAGGGGGCACCTTGACGAATTCCTCGACTTGGTTGGAAGAAGCTAGTTCTCACACCATTTACTATGATACTCATGGAGCTTGTACAAATGCAGTGCATTATTAGACGGGATAGATTAGGGGGAAATTTAAAAAACCTAAGAGTTTTATAAACAAAGGACCATTCCAACCGATCAAAAGCTTTTTCTAAGTCTAATTTGATGATCATGTCGAAATTAGACTTCTTGTTTTTGGGTAAATTGTTCATGATCTCTTGGATTATTATAGCATTGTCACACGCTCTCCTATTTTTGATGAAGCTAGCTTGCATTGGGATTATTAAGTAAGGGAGGTAAGGTTTTATCCTATTAGCAATAATTTTAGTGATGATTTTATAGGAGGTGTCAGTTTGCACACATTTCTGTTATTTAGAAATATCTACTGGTTCATTCTTATTTCTCTGTAAAGTAGTGCCCCCGTTTTATTGCTAGGAAGGTGTGAACCTTGCACGGAAAGTAGAAAAGAAAAACAAGCTATTTATTATTATATGTGTGTGATGCATGAATGCTATATGTATCGCAGAAGAATTTTTGAACTCGATTTTAACTATGAATTTATATACCAAATCACCTCCAATCTTCCTCAAATTTTAGTACATTGACTCATCTATATCTTTTCAATGAATTTCAACCATACTCACTGAAAAAGACCCCCCTTTTGCTAGAATTTTTGGAATTATGTGTGTGTGTATATATATATATATATTTTTCTTTTCTTTCATCACCTTGTTTGCTACCTCATTCTTGAAATTTTCTTTTCGTCTTGCATCTAATGTTGTTAATCATGCTTAAAAGTATGGAAGGAGATTTTGCATGTGATTCTTGGAGAGAAAGAACTTTGTTTATTTGGTTTTTCAATATTTATATGTGCTTCGCTAGTTTTGATAAGTTTATGATTAATGGCTAGAAGTTGGCAAGTTAGAACTTATTTGAAATATTTTTGTAAGACTCCCTTATTTGACCTTGTCAATCTTGTGCGTATAAGCAATTTAAGGAACAAGCGACATTGGTTTAGTTCGGATCTATCATAAATACAGGTTAAAATAGCACGGACTAGCTAGTTTTCGGATTGGTAATTGAAAAATAGCCAATATTTGCAAAGTCATTGAAAGTTCCAGCATAATATACTGGAGATTAATGCACTTGTGTATGAACTCCCAGCATATTATGCTGGAACTCCAACACACAGAAAATTCCAGCATAATATACTGGAGATTGGAGCACCTGTGCATGAACTTCTAGCATATTATGCTGGATCGGTATATACATTACTGGAACTCCAACATATTATACTGGAAGTCCAGTCAGGGGCGAATTTACATGGTGGCAAGCGGTGTCACGGGACAGCGCTTCGTCGAATTTTTTTATTATTTATATATATAAAAATAAGAAGTAACACATAAATACAAGATAAAACTATTAAAAGTGACACCACTTGCAATAAAACATCTTAGTAGTCTAGTGATTGTTAGCTTCAAGTATTATGTGAGAGGTCTTGGGTTCGAACTCCCTTGGCTCTACAAAATATTTTTTGACTGTTACAGCCATTTTACTAGAAATAGTGACACCATTTATGAAAAATCTTGCGTATGCCACTGAGTCCAGTATATTATATTGAAACTTCAGTATATTATGCTGAAATATTTTTCGAAATATGAATAATATTTTCGTTTAAATTTATCTTTATATAAAAAGTGATTAAATTTTGATTACTTTTGAAATTATGACGACAAAATTAAGGACCACAAATATGGTCAATGCTGAGGTCGTAACTTCACTGTATTACTGCTCTTTAAGAATCTTTAGACATATCTACTCTTCGATTGCATATTATGTAATGTCAAAGTTCCAAAAAGCAACCTTTGGGATCTTGAAAAGATAATCAGGAGGAAAATGAGCTGGAAAAAAAAAAGTATAACACCTCCTGCATAAGAATTACTTGAAAGTCCCATCATTAATTTGTTGCTTGCTAATATGGAACAAATCATCAATAAAGGCCAACATATTACTAGTTGCACACTAGTACCAACTGAGTCAAACTCAAACTCTATATTTTAGTTAGAAGGATACTGTATTACTAACACTCAGGGCATCTCCAACCTTTATCTTATTTTTTATTCCTAAAATAAAGATTTTTTCATTTTGGGGATAATTTACTCCGACCATTCTTTCATTTTTTTCTCAAATTTTTTTATATTCTTCTCTCTATTCTATATTATATTATTAACTTTCATTTCAATTTCATATTTTAATTTCCATTAAACAAATTCCATTTTTTATTTTTATTAATTTGTAATTTCCATTAAAATAATTCAATAAAATTTTAAATAATATAATTTGTAAGTAATTATTATAGATTAACTAATAATTAAAATAAAAGTAAAATCACTGCGATACAAGATTAATTAAATACGTAGTACATAACGATACAATTCATTCGAAATACTACATAAATATTCAACTTCAACCTCTAGTATTCCCTCATAAATGATGTATTAATACATTACGAAGTGCAAAATGAGCATCTTTGTCTTTAAATCTTCTATGGCGAACTAAAAATTCTTGAAATTGTTGATTTTCATCTACCGCCATTTCTACTGTTGGAGTTGGACCTTTCAAATCATCTTGAATTGATGCATTAAGAACACACTCATTCTCGATTATCATGTTGTGCAGTATAATACATGTAGTCATTATATCATGTAGCATTTCTTTCTGCCAAAAATGCGAGGGTCCTGCAACAATTGCAAAACGTTGTTGCAAAAATCCAAATGCACGTTCAACATCTTTTCGGTATGATTCTTGTTTCTTCGCAAAATATTTCTTCTTTGCCGAACATGGCTAACGAATAGTTTGCACAACGATTGACCATTTTAGATATATACCGTCAGCTAAATAACCCATATTATATTCTTGTCCTTGAATAACATAATTGACGAAGATTGTATGAAGACAATCCAATCAGAAAATAATCGGATGGTTGAGGCGATGAATAATGCAACCCAGACAAAAAAAGAAGTTTTGACTATTCAAAAGAAAAAAGTAAGAGTAAAAGAAATAAAAATAAATAAATTTTTAATGATGGATGTGGATTCTATTGTCGATACGACTTGTCGTGAATTTATGCGACAAGTACAACAACGAATAATGTATAAAAGAAAATAATATCCATAGTCACAACCACAACAATCCTCAGCCCCATTCAGTCAATACTATAATGATTTTGGTCTATTTGGAAACGACATAGCTCACTACTAAATTATTATGCTATTTACTGTAGTTTCAACTTTATGTATTTTAATTTAATATATTTTCAATTGTCATGTATTTTCAATTTTAATATATTTTCAATCTTCACTTTTCAATTTTAGCAACATCTAATATTTTATGTTAGCACCTTTCAATTTTAGCAACATCGAATATTTTATATTTTCACCATTCATTTTTGAGATAATTATATATTTTTTGCACAATTATAATTACAATTGTACATAAAAATAATAATGCACGAAAATTAATTTATCAAAATGATACACCAAAGTTAAGATCTAAAATTAATATTATAAAGACATTACATAAACATAATTAGGTATATATAAAGAGATAAATTAAAAGATTAAATAATAAAATAATAATAATAAAAAAATAATGAATAGTAATGGGGGAGATGAATAGTGTACCCCCATATTTGAGAGAACACTATTCATCCCCCATTTTGGGGACAAAAATGAGGGAGGGTTGGAGCTATATTACCCCAAAAATTGCCCCCATTATGGAAAATAAGGGTAAGGTTGGAGATGGCCTAAGGAAGTTTATTACATAACTTGGACTCCATAACTTGCGTTGTACCTAAACGGTCATTTTCATATGATGATAAAACAAAAGGAGGGAAACATAATACTCTTTCCATCCCATATTAGTTGTCAAAATTACTAAAATTACTTGAGACCGGCACACGATGTCCGAAGGCCCGTGGGAACTGACATCCATATTTACATCTCTTAACATAAAATCTGAGCTAACGAGTCTCCAAGTATGATTGGTAATACCTTAAGGTGAGCCGCATAACTGGTCATAGTAGAGACTTTCAACATTTTCATTTATACGTATGAGAATCAGGGCCATAACTCATACGTACATACACACTAGACTTTAGTCTGCAAGCCTCTAAGAGTACCCTATCACAAGACTTGGTCGGGACGGGGCCTCACCATATCCAAAAATAGGAAGTACAAGTACTTATTAACTTCTGTACAACTACTTCAAAGGAGTGAAGTGCATCAACTGATCGTTGAAACGTGCACCCTATTGGGGGGACTTCACCGGATCTATCTGCACCTGTGGACATGAACACAACGTCCAGAAGAAAATGCGTCAGTGCGAAAGATGTACTGAGTATGTAAAGCTGATAACACAATATATATAAACCATAGACATAAAGTAAAAGTTATTAATACCCAATATTAACCTGACCACCGAGGACAACCACCGGGGGCGTACTTATAGTGGACTTGATTCATTGTACATGCATATTTCATAAAGGGTCAATCTCTCATTGTAATGACTCAACTGGTCGTTTTGAGTATCTGCACTTCGCTCGGTGATTTAGAACCAAACTCTGTATTTTGAAGCCTTTAGAGCTTTATTCTAGCCTCCTTGATTTGTGTGCACAGTCCGAGTACTGACCCGAGAGGCTTATATGTTAAAAAACTGATAAAAATAAGAATTTTTGCCTAAAAAGTTAATTTTAGTTGAGTTCGGTTAACATTTTGAGTAAATGGACCCAGATCCGTATTTTGACGGTCGTGATAGGTTCGTATTGAAATATAGGATATGGTCCTATGCTCGGAATCGAATTCCGATGTCCCTATCTTGAGTTATGATTTTTTTATTGAAAATTAAAAGTCTAAAAAATCTAATATTTTTAAGAATTGATTGAATGTTTTGCATTATTGATACCGGATCCGTATTTTAGTTCCAGAGTCCAGTACAAGTCTAATATAATATTATTAATTTATCTGTGAAATTTGGTAGGAAACAAAGTCGGTTTGACGTGATTCGGACGTCCGGTGGAAAAAATAGAGATTTCAAATTTATTTGAAAGATTTGGTGTCTAATTCATAATTTTAGATGTTATTTTGGCGATTTGATTGCACGAGCTAGTTCGTATGATATTTTTAGACTGGTGTGCACTTTTGGTTTGGAGTCCCGAGGGGCTTGGGTGTATTTTTGGATCATTGATTGATAGACTAGTAAAGTTAAGAAATTTGGGAATTTGACCATGCTCAATATCGGGTCAAATTGACCTCTTTTCAGTGTTTTGAGTGCGAGCAAGTCCGTAGCGTATTTTGTGATTGAAATTCATATATGGTTTGTGTCCAGGAGGTTCTGGATGAGTTTTGAGGTGGTTTCGGATCATTTCGAAGAAGTTTGGGTTTTGCTGGTTTCGGGTGCGACACTGTTTATTCGCAACTGCAAACCTTTTAAGGCAATTGCGAAAACACTGTTCATTAGCAATTGCGAACCTTTTATGGCAATTTCGAAAATACTGTTCATTCACAAATGCGAAGTTTTCTTCGCAAATGCGACATCTGCAGCCTGTTAAGTGCTGAGATTTCGAGTTTTTGCTTCATTTTTATATTTTTGAACCCTAGCTTCGAGGGGTGGAGATTTTGAGTTGGGATTTTCATACCAAAACATTGGGTAATTATCTTTAATCAATTTCCAACTATATTTCATGATTTTATATAAGATTTAACATCAAATTCATGAGAAATCTATGAAAAATTTAGGGTTTTGTCAATGTTTTGAAAAATGAAAATTTAGGATTTGAGAGTCGAATAGGACTCGAATTTTAAAATAAAATACACATTTGGACTCATGAGGTTATGGGTAGAGAAGACCTACCCTTGGACTCGAATTTTGACCAGGTGTGCCTGGGTTTGACTTTTTTTCACTTTTTAGAAATTGAATAAATACCATAGCTTTATTAATTGAAGTTGTTTTCTCTTGCATTGTGTGATGTATTCAAGTCATCATTGGCTAAACTGAGTCGAGCGGAGGCGAATTTGTAGATGAAAAGGCTAAGTTGAGTGTTGAGTTAGCCGAATTGAGGTAAGTGTTTTGCCTAACTTTGCCGAGGGAATTTTTCCTCCTATTTGTTTTTATTTGCTACATGCTGGGGAGATACATATATGAGGTGACGAGCGTATATATATGTGCAAGGGTTAATTATGCTCGGGGGTATTTTGTGCTATAATTGTGTCTTGTAGAATTACATAACTTCCTTGTTTCATGCCTCACTAGATTTACCTATACTAAGAACGTAGTATAATATGTTAGTAATCAAGACTTAGCCTACTATAACTTGATCAAATTTGATAGAATTCTGAGAATACATGGATGTGTCCAGTTCGGTCATCCCTATGCAAACTCATTTCTATGTTGCTACGACCGATAGTTTGAGATGCTAGATTCCATATTTGTGTTGTTGATAAATGGTGTGATTTGTGGAAGTACTTGAATTATATGGCCCTTGAGGGTTCATTGAATCATTGTTGACTATTGAAAAAGTGACTGAGAATTTGCTTAGAATATTCGTTGAACACTCTCCTCGATGTTATTTATACTTTCTGCCTTGCCATTTTATTGATATTCCTATGCTTGGTAAGGAAGAATGCAAAGCATAAAGGGCGATGCCGTGCCATTTTATATTCATTATCATGTGAGGAAGAGTGTAAAGTACGAAGGGTGATGATGTGCCACGTTATTGAGAGGAAAAGCACGAAGGGTGATGCCGTGAAATGTTATTAAGAGTAAAAGCACGGAGGGTGATGCCGTGCCATGTTATTGAGAGTAAAAGCATGAAGGGTGATGTCGTGCCATGTCATTTGAGAGTAAAAGCACGAAGGGTGATGTCGTGACATGTCATTTATATTGTTATGATTGTGTGTTATCGTGAGGTCATGGCACGATGTGCGTTTTCGTTCAGGCGAGGATGAGGGACATGCATTATGATGTGATATCTATTTTTCCGTGTATACATTTCCGACCTTAACTCGAGTTGTTGTTGTCGCAATTATACGTTTGGAGTGATATATTGTTATTGTCCCGTACTTGATCTCTATTTCAATTGTTGTTGTGTTGTTCATACCTTCTACTTGCTTAACTTGAAAATACCATGCCTATTTCTTGCTTTTATAATTATACTCATGTTGTGTCTATTCTATTGCACTTTAGTATAAGCCTTCCACCATGTTAGCCATTCATGCCCTTACCTGTCTACTTCAAAAATCATGTATTCCCGTCTTATTTATTATATTTGTACTTAGGCCTCCAATATGCTAGTTAATTGAAGGTTATATTCATTGTTTTCCAATTGTTGTTATTACTCACGTGTTTTTCGCTTAGTCTTTTACTGTTGCCCACATGTGTATCCTTGTCCATTGTTATACTTGTCGACGCCCCCTTTTTTTAAGGCGAAACTGGGTTTACGATATTTGGAAAGACAACTCTATTCCCGTTTGGGAATTGGGCTTTGGATTTTGGAGAGTCGCCACCTAATGATTATAGTGCATTAGGACACTTTTTAGAAGAATTTGAGATGAAAACCAGAGTTTGGGTAAGAGCTAGAAATTATCTCGAGGGGAAGGTGTTAGGCACCCCTCAAGATCTACTAGTGTGGTTCCCGACCATGCTACAATTGTGACTTTAATGCAAACAAACAAGTAAACAAGCAAGTATTGCAAATACGAGAAACCGTTACAAATAAGAAGCACAAAAGGGTTTAAAAGTGCTGAAATTTGGAAGGAACAATTTTGTGATTAAAGAAGAGATACGCAAGTAAAGGGAAGGGGTCAAATAATTGTTGCAAACAACTTAAAAAGAAGTATAAGAAACGGAAGTTGAAGATTGGACAGCTTTTAAAAATTCTAAAAATTATTAAACTAATAAAGAGGGAGGGGGGTGGGGGTCCTAGGTTTATACATTACATGGATCAATCTCACAACACCGGTACCCAATTGTACGCATAGTATTATCGTGTAATCATCATCTCCATGTCTACCCTTCCCACCCCGTTAAGGTATTAAAGCGCGAAATGGTATCGTTTACTTATTGCATGCTATTACTCGTCCCAATCCTATCAGTCCTGGAGGCAAATGGACTACTAATCCTAAAGGGAAAGGGGTTTGGGGTTTTTAGAAGTTTCAAAGGATAAAATGCTAAGGCGTCAACTAAAACAAGTAATTGCAAATAGAAGGGGAAGCAGACAAACATTCAGGGCTCAAGTAATGCCTCCATAAATCATAAAAAATCACAGAGTTTAGCATGTCTTACACGCACTGATTATGGTCTTATTTAGATAAAGCGACGAGCGGACTGGTTCAACGCATATTTTTGGGCGAAAAGTCTACATTAGGCATACTCGAATGCAGTTGTTGGAAACTGATCTGGTTGACCTAAGTGTTGATTAGAACTAGGCGCGATATATACTGATTTTAGAAACAAATGTGCAAACTAACAGGGGTTACCAATTTTAATAGATCATTGCGAGTTCAAGTAGTTAATATTACTTCTATTCAGATTTGAGATTTCCTATAGGCATGCTTTCTATACGACTAATGATTTGGACACCTTTTAGACATTAACAAAAGTCCTATGAACATGGTATCTATATGCAGCTTTTGTTATCAGACCTACAGATGGTTTGCCTAGTGATTTTTATAGATGCAGGATGCAGCAGTTCCTAGACCATATTTTTTATATGAATTTGCGAAACAATTAGAAGTTAGCCTATAGGCAGGATATCTATGCGCGTTTGCAGAAATTAAAGGTTAACCCTATGAGCATGATTTCTAGTTGGATATGCAGATGTAAAAGTTTAAACCTATAGGCATGATTTCTAGGTGGATATGCAGAAGTAAAAGTTTAAATCTATATGCATGATTTCTAGGTGGATATGCAGAAATAAAAGTTTAAACCTATAGGCATGATTTTTAGGTGGATATGCAGAAGTAAAAGTTTAAACCTATAGGCATGATTTCTACCCTTGGCGCATAAAATAAATCCCATCCCCCTTTTTTACTAAGTTCCCCAGAGTTTGTACAAATTATTATATCCCAAAAAGAAATAACTGGAATTAAAAAAACATCAGAAATCCTCAGCTACATCCGAGCAGCCTAATTCAGACTTGAGGCCTAATAATATGAGATTGAGCCACTTCCGAGATCCAAATTTCCAAGCCTTCTCTTATCTAAGGTATTTCAGAGATCCAAGGGATTTCAGGAACCCCAGGCAGTGCATACACCCAAGATATTAATAGAAATTGAGTTGCGCAATGTGGAAGGGCCAGCCCTTATGTGTCCAAGTTCAGAGGGAGCTCCAGGGTCCCAAGGCAAGGCTCACACAAGAGGGGCAGAA
Organism: Nicotiana glauca; assembly: GCA_026770625.1. Taxonomy (NCBI): domain Eukaryota; kingdom Viridiplantae; phylum Streptophyta; class Magnoliopsida; order Solanales; family Solanaceae; genus Nicotiana; species Nicotiana glauca. Next base: position 66,457 of record MU684111.1, read on the forward strand.
CTTAAATTCTAGGAGTTGAGTGTAAGTGCAATAGAAAGAGGTAGGGGGCTACCCAGGCAGGCCGGTGGTCATGCCCAGCCATAAGATAGACTGGCACATCTCTGACCAAACCTATTGATCAAGCATTTAGGGAGTAAAGACCTACTGGAGGTCAAGCCATGGCCTGAACAATAATCAGAAATACTGGCAGGCCATGGTTGTTACGCATCACACAATAAGGGAATGGGGATGGGAAATTGACAAGTTTAGGGCCCAAAGGGCCCAGTTCGTATTCATGGACAATGATTTCAGGCATTGCCATGTTTCTGAACCATAACTTAAGCATACAGGGGATGTGAGGGTTTGGGATTCATAAAGTATCAAATAAATAACAAACAACTGATAGAATGCACATGTAAATTGAACATTGAATTACAAAGGGAAGGGAAACATGTTACAACATGCTAATAACATGTATTAACTAAGGAAAGCATGAACAGAAGTAGACAGGAACAAAACATATTGTTGTTGAGACATGTGAATTAACTGGGACATACCAGTAGAGAAACAAAGTACAGAAAAGTAGAGCAAGCAAGAGTCCACAGCAACACAAGTAGCAGAAAGAGAGAGAGAATTTTTAAGTGTAAGAGAGTATTTTGAACTCAGATTGTTTGTCTGTGCTCGTGTGTGTTTAAAGAAAAGAAAGGAGAGTATTTATACCTTTGAAAAAGTGTAGAGAAATAAGGTAATAAGTGCAAATCTAACACGAATATGGGCGTGGACACAAATCAGAATCAATTAGTATAAGACTCCCCTTTAATCAGGGGATTATTATTCAAATGGATACTAACATGATCCAAATAAGGGAAGGAAAATCAGTCTTGTAAGCAGAATGGCTTTTGCCATAAAAGAAACAGTAAAGTCATACAATAGGCAATTAAGTCTTAGTACAGGATTTGAAGCTATTTTTGGAAAGATTCAGTGAGGCCAATCAAAGAAAAAGAATCAATTAGACTTTGACAGGCTAGTAAAATCAGGATCTCAGGGAAGGAAAAGTTTTTGAAATCAATTTCGAGTTAAATAAATCACAGGAGGAACTCAGTATATAATGCACGCACAAATAGCAGACATGTGAGGCTAAGCTATACAGCAATCGCATAGAGCAGACATTCAAAACATGCTAGTTAGGCTTCAGTGTGTAATAGAGAGAGAAGGAGTCGAAAACATGCAGAGTCGAGTGAGAATCATAAGCGTAGAACATATAGAGAAAAGAAATGTTGAAACAAGCTTTTCAACATGCTTACTCAGATAAGGGAAACAAACCAGCAAAGTATGGAAACGTACCAAGAACAAGGAGGGAGATTTGAAATAACTTAACATAAAACCATAATTAAAAGAACAAAGAGTTTTGAAAGAAAAAATTGGGGAAACCTCGAGAAACATGCTCAGAAAGTTCAAACACACATAGATCTGGAGCAGATCTAAGAATAAATCGAAGGAACCTTAGAGCTATGGTTTCATAAGAAACCCAGGTGATGAGAAAGGCTTTGGAAACCATCGATCTGAGCAGGATAGTCGAAGATCAAACTCGAATGGCCATGGCTGGCCGGACAGAGGTTGAAGATGACCGGAGAACATCCATCGAGCAAAATCTTGGTCGAGACCCCTTCAAGATCTGGTCATAGGACCTCAGAGATGAGCCTATAGAAGCCATGAGAGGCCGGTGTAGGCCTCCGATGAGTTTGGGGAGCCATGGATTAGGGTTTCGATAGGAGGCGGCGGCTAGGGTTTTGAGAGAGCTTGAGAGACAAGAGCGTTTGAAGGCGGTGGATTGAAAAAATGAGATAGGTTTAGGTGGTCGTGTGAATTAAAAAAGGTAAGAAGTAACGGTGGCCGTTGATCTAAATGATCAACGGCCGGGATTTAAAAGGGTTATGGGTTGGGTCGGTTGAACATGTACTGGGTTGGCTTGGAATGTTAATTGGGCTGGGTAATTGGGTTTTAAATTGGGGCTGAAATGGGTTGCCAAATTGGCTATAAATGAAATACAATAAAGGCCAAATCGTAAATAGCCAATTTTCCCCTTTTAATTTTTTTTATAAAATAGTAATATGACTTTAAAAAGCAAATTAAGAGTACTAGGCAAATATTTATTATATAAATATTAATTAAAAAATGCTGGAATTAATTTTGTAAACATAAAATGTCATAAATTACAAGATAGGCTATAATTGCAATTATATGCAATTTAGCTTTAAAATACCAAACAAATTTGTAAAAACATGCGAAAATTACCTTAATTATATTTTGGTGTAAATTTGAAAAATAAAATAAATTATTCACCAAAAATAATAATTTTGGGAATAATTATTGGATTTTGTTGTGTAAAAATAGGCAATAAATTAGTTTAAAAATCGTTAAAAAGGTTAAAACTCTTGGATGTGCTTATATATGCATGAACATGCTATTTTGGAAATATTTGGGTATATATAAAAAATACTTAGGGAAAAATTGGGTATCAACAGCTGCCCCTCTTTACCCGGGAAGGATGAAAGAGTTGTCGGGTAAAGATATGATGACCAATTTTGATCGAAAGCGGCTATTTGAAAAGAATTTGACCGAGCTCTGGTTTCTGAGCTGCCTACATATCCCTGGTTTTACAGGAATCAGGTATATAGTTTAGGAACCATTGACGGAACATGCCGATGGCGATTCGAAAAAGATGGGCACAATGTTTACGGGGCAATAGGTCTTATGCGGGGGACTGGAGCGGGATCGCTCCTGCTGAGACGGTCGTTGCTAGGTGGTGTACCTGCAAATTATCCAACAGGTGTATATTGTGCATAAATAAATATGATGCAAATTCCCATTGGACCATGAATGCTGTCCTTGGACGATTAGGATGACGTCCTCGGACCATGATGTCCTGGGCCATGAAGTTCAAAATTAAAGGATTCGTAGACCATGAAATGATGTTCTCGATCTATGATAATGGTGCCTCCGAACCATGATGCCTTTGAATAATGACGTGCAGGATATAAAGTGGGGTCCTCGGGACATGGCATGGTGTTCTCGGGCTATGAGGATGATGCCTCCGAACAATGATGCGTTCGGATAGTTTGGCGATATTTCAGCCCATGAAATGCAAGATTTGGCGGTATTTCAGTCGATGCAAAAGCGTAAATGGCGATATTTCAGCCGACATGAATTTAAATAAACAGGCGATGTTCCAACCGATGTAAAAAGTAAAATGGCGATGTTTCAGCCGATCGAGAATTTGAATAAAATTTGGCGATATTTCAGTCGATGCAAAAAAGTAAATGGCGATATTTCAGCCGATAGAGGATTTAGATAAAGCTTGGCGATATTTCAGCCGATGTAGAATTTAAATAAAGTTTGGTGATATTTCGGCCAACTGCAAGTCGTAAGTAAAAGGTGGCGACATTTCAGCCATGCAAGAAAGATAAAAGTGGCGGTATTTTAGCCATGCAAGAAAGATAAGGCGGCAATATTTCAGCCATACAGGTGGAGGTTTTCACACCTTCTTTTTACGGATACACCCCGTGAAGGGTATAATAAGGAGTTTTTCCAATTTAAGGACAATCAGAACGGGATTTATTATTTTTATTTCAGAGTCGCCACTTGGGAGAATAATGGTGTCCCAAGTCACCGGATGAATCCCGGACCAAGGAAAGTTTTGACTCTGTTACAGTCTGCGAACTAGAAATCCGGATAAGGAATTCTGTTAATTCGGGAGAAGTGTTAGGCACTCCCGAATTCCGTGGTTCTGGCACGGCCGCTCAACTGTTGTATTTGTTTCTATATGATTTCTATATATGTTCCATTTTTATGTGCATTAATATTCCGCTTTATTATTTTTACAAGAATTGCAACGTTGTGAAAATGTATTTTTTTTTGGACCACACCGTACCAGTATGCCTGTGATTTTAAACACATTTCGACTTCGTTGAGATTTGGATTTGGGTCACATAAATGTGCACCCATATTAGGAAGGTAATATTATTACAAATCGTGCCCAAAGCGTTTACGCGTTAATTAACTTTGAGGAAGACCATGAAATTCGCTAAATGGCCCTCCCGAATTCTAAGTTTTTAATAGTCATTCATTGAGGGCCCCGCCTTTTGTGTTTCGTTTGGCGAGGCTTGTCTCATTATTTTATTTAAAGGTCAATTCTAAAAGCAACTATGATTTTTTTTATTTTTGTTTGTCTTTAAAATAAAAACAAAGGTCCTAATTAATTTGCCATGGGCTTAGACATGCCTTTGGGTACTATCAATCCAAATTTTTATTTAGCCGCAGGCCCAAATGGCCCAGGCCACATGAAAATGATTTACCTCAAATGGTCGGACCTTATGGAGGAGGTCATGGGATCGACTCCCGGGACAGACCACACATTTTTTTCTAACTACATCCCACATCAAAATTCCAATATTCAACAACCCTGGGTATTGCATAAGAAAAATATTATTGCACATATGAAAGTTTTGGCCCCGGTTCCAACAAACACATCTATGACAACACTAGGGCCTTCAATCAAAATAACAAAGCCCAAAGAGACCAGAAAAATTGATCGACCAAAACAGGCTGTAACACCTACTAAGATCGATCCACAACTGGTCTAAATAATTTTGTGGCCAAATTGGACGCAACACTTAATTATCAAATATACCAAACAACAGTTGATTGAATTCCAATCTCAACTGTTTTACCTATTAGTTTTACTTTGAAGTTTCGAATACTCACTAACATGAAAGCCCAAATAGAACATGATTTACTAATACAAAATAAATCAATCTTTTTGAAACCCAACAATCCAGGTCATTTTTACATGAAATATGTAAACTCAACAACTCGAATTTTATTTCTTATTCACGCAAGCTTGAAACAGTCAACTCATTTGTACTAAGTGGGCGATAAGCTATAAATCCTAGCTGACATAGACAAATTGATTCTGAAGAAGCATATATATACTAATTATCTATACTATAACCACTGGTTTTGAAGAAAACATGTATAAATTAATTCACTTAACAGTCCAGCATTACATAGTCTAGTTCTGAGTTCTACTATGAATACAGGAGTATCAATATACTACTAATCAAATCACAACAATTATTGAGACATACAGAATGGCAAAATAACAAGGCAAATATCGAAATTGTGAATTTCAACTTCATTTCATGCTTTCAACAGATGATGCTACATCAACTCGGTTTCAAGGTGTACCTGGAGTCAGAGTATAACAATATGAGGATAGTCAGTAGCAGATGATAGTGCAACAGCTCATACACAGCTCAGCAAACAGCAGTATCAGGCCAGAACCAAAATGTAAAATCATAATGCCAATAATCCACCAAACAGGCTTGAATACACCAAATGATTTTCAAATTAGAACCAGGAAATGACTGCTGAATTTCAACAAGTAGAATAACCAAGGACACCCTTATTTGACCTCAAATCTATGCAAAATTGGACTAGAACTCAAAACTAACTTCAAACAAACGAAGGAATAGTATCTTTATTTTTTGATTTTTCTATCGTATTTTCTGTTGGTTTTTTTTGGTCCTATTTCGGATATGGAAACTGAAACTAATGAAGGGGGAATTTTTAGGGCTCAAAAGAAGACCACTCACCAAGGCCTTTGAGTGCCCTTTTATAGGCACACTTAGGGTGTAAACTTCAGATTTTATTTTTACTTATCAGCCCTCTAGTTGTGACTTGTTTTCCAAGTTAGACCATGTTATTTACTATTTGATCCTTACTAAAAGCTTCTAGGAAGTTCTACTTTAACCACTTGCAAGATTCCCTATCCTAAACGACTAAGTTACCCCTTAATCCAGCCTAAAATTACAAGCTCTGTGCTAATTGACCCCAAGACCCTTCTTCCCTAATTAAACCATAACTCAAACACAGACTTAAACTACCACTAAATTAAAATCAGGAATTAAAACCCAATTAGAATCGAACTAATGACAAACTTTAAGAAAAACAAACTCAAATTACTAACTAATTAGGAAACCTAAACATGGAATTAATTCACACGACTGAACAAAGCTAAAACCTGACAGGATTACCATTAACCAAGTTAGACAAAATTCAAACTAACACTTAAACCATGAACTACTGAATTAGACTTCAGCTAAACAAATTAAAAACACCTGAATTAGAACATGATTCAACATCAATGATTAAAGAAAAAAATGAAAGAGAGACGCAACGTCAATAAAAAAATGGAAACCAATAACATGTGACAAAAACAGGTACCAATCATATGAATAAAATTGAACAGAATTGGCACGAAACTAAACAGAAATAAAAACTAAGAATAGAACTCACTGACTCACTTCAAGACTCCGGCCAATCAAGACATCGGAATCCTCTAGGATCCATGATCCGTAACATCCCTAGTGGCATGTTTTCGTTGAAAACATGCCATTAGGGATATTACGATCAGGTATCCTCAAGAATTAGGGTTAGGGATTTTTGGTTGGAAAACTTTGACTTGAAATTTGGCGAGTTCCAGCCAGATTCGAAGGAAAAGCTTGGCAAATTAGGATAGAGGAGGAGAAGAGGAGTCCATGGTGTTATTTTGGTGGCTATTGGCGTAGGTGGTGTTCGCCGGAAAATTTTAAAAATGATATTCGAAGCGTTTTAGCCATATTCGAGGGAAGGGACCTAGGTATTTAGGATGAGGAGGCTTAGGAGAATTTATGGTGTTAATTTGGGCCTGAAAGGCGTGATCGGCGTTTGCCGGCGGCGGCTAGGATTTGGATTATTTGAACAAAACTGATGGGATTCGAGCTATGAGAGTGGTGGATTCGTGACAGGGGTGTTGAGGCGGTGTAGGGGTGTGAATTTGGGATGGATTAGCCATGGCGGCGTTCGCCGCCGGCGGTGGTTCCGGCAAATATACAGAGAGTGTACGAGGAAGAAGATATATGTTTTGTCTAAGGCTTGAATATTCAGACATTCATATGTAATGTAT